>JAABNX020000002.1:11950830-11961784 GCA_015163995.2 Mormyrus lacerda | reverse complement strand
CCCCCCCCCCCCCCCCCCCCCCCCCCCCCCCCCCCCCCCCCCCCCCCCCCCCCCCCCCCCCCCCCCCCCCACAGAGAACTTATTTTACTGCTCACCTTAAATATTTTTCTTCGCTTGAAGAAACACCTCTAACAGTGTGTCCTTTGTATGCTTTTTCAGCCTAATGGAGTAGTTTGAATGTACAGGGCTAATTCAAAACGCAACACCTGTAGGGAGGACGATGTGATGAACGACAGAGTGTGAGCGAGCAGGAAAGGAGGAAAAGGAGACGGATTCCAAACAGCAACTAACCTCCGTGGCGAAACTTCACCAGGATGAGACGCATTTCTTTAAGGCACAGAAGGCTACTCACATTACCTAAAGCCCAACACCTCCATCCACAGCCTGTGGCAACAGCCTGGTAACTCTGCTAAGACTCCCTGGTTAACTGGGCCTGACCAGACCCCAAAGCAGCTTCAGCCTGGAGTAGAACAGGCCACAAACCCTAGACTTTAGCCTTCACTAAGCTATTAGTAACAACTTATGGCTGAGCACCTGCATTTCAATCTGTACATCCATTTCCAAAGCATCTCTGGTTCAGAGGCACAGCACATAAGACCCCACCCCACCCCACATGACCGCATTGATATTTCGTTTGTACACACGTTTCTTAGCTTCCGAAATTCCACTCACAGCACGACGTCTTTCCTATCATCTCACCACCTTCGGCCTGGAAGGCGGCAAGAAGGAGAGTGACCCAGGGACAGGTACTGACAGGGTGCAGCCCAGCCCAGCTCATCCCAGGTCTCTCCTGGGAGATACCCAAAGCAGGGATAAGGACCTTCAGAGACCTGCGTCATCAGCCTTCCAGCTGCACCATCAAGATGCCGCCGTTCTCCCCCTGTGGTCCCAAATACTACTGAGCTCTCACACTTTGCCAACTAGTGACACCTGGGGGGGGGGGGCAGGCACTCCGATGGTGGATGAGATACGTAAAGCAGAATTGCAGAGGCCTCATTAATGTCAGCAAAGGGTTTTACGGAAATGAGAGACGACAAATCTCGACACTAATCGCGCACAGCTAAGCGGCCCCAGGGGGCGGCCGGTATCTCCCGCGGGCTCCGATTTCCTCTGGCATCATGCTGCGCATCACGGCCAATTTATCAGACAGCACGGCCCCCCTCCTCCTCCCCACCCCCCTGTCAGTCATTTGCTCCTTTGGCTCCTCAGACACATGTCAACATCATCCCACACAACTCAGGCTGAAATCTTCACACATTGACTTTCGGTCATGTGCTAATACATACATTCTACACGCAAGAACAACTTCATGCAAATATTTTTTTGTGTTTTTGTTGTGTTGTAACATTGCACTGTCTATTAAATTGTCTATAGTCTGTGGAGAAGGCATTCAAGAAAGAATTACACTGAACTTTGTACGACGACTTTGAATCTTGTATATTTCTTGGCCTTGGCACGGGAGGGGTTGGTACCCACCCCCTGGATGGATGTCCTGGGGATAAGGTGATCAAGTTTTGGGGGGAGGGCTCACTGCGAGAGATCTAATTAGTAGGGATTATGCTGGCTGTTCACACTCATGAGCACCCCCCCCCCAGAGAAGCCTCCTCCCCCCAGGGGCTGTCTAGGTGACAATCTGCCCGAGAGGCACCCAGATCAGTCGCGGGCTGGGGCTCAGGGTCGCCAGCAAGGTAAATCGGTATGGGGCCGCTAACAGACAGGCTGAGGAGGACCTTTATCAGAGATGAAAAAGTTCCTACAGCAAGCATCTGGAACGTGAAAATGTTTCCATGTTAACCTGCAGAGTCACACCAGCCTCCACACCCACGCCAGTCTGACACCCCCCTGCACATCCCAGTAAATTTCTCCTCTCACCATCCCTCCGGTCCTCCCTGTCATCCAGTTCCCTGGCACAGATTACCAATCTGGGACACCAGCAGGGATAGAGCCAGGCGGACCCAGCCGGGAAGAGAGAAACGGGCAGCTTAGTCAAGAACAGACACCAGCCTCTCAGGCCTAATTATTTTCACACAATTTAGCATAAGGCTCCTACTCCTGACATGAAGGCAGCCCCCAGAAAGGAATCAATTACACTGTTTGCAGCAGAAAATTATTTCACTATGAAGACAAAAAAAAAAAAAAAAAAAAAAAAAAAAAAAAAAAAAAAACACAACAGAAACCGCTACAGTAATGGATTTATTTTTCCAGAATGAATCGCCCAGTTTGCTTCTGCACAGCGAGGTTTGTTTCCCAAAGAAACAGGCCGGTTAATGTTTAATGAAGTGTTGTTTGGTCAAACACACGTCTCCAGTGGCCTTGTTCCACAGAAACAGATGAACGTTGATCTGACTCCCAGATTTGACGGTGTGCCAAATGATTAACGTCCGACTACCTACAAGGACGGTTCAGAGAGGCACTGGCCCCAGGTGAATCCTGATTGGCTCTCGGAGAGGCACTGGCCCCAGGTGAATCCTGATTGGCTCTCGGAGTTCTCCCACTTGTCACTCATCGATGGAAAGCATTTAATTTGCAAATAATGAGGTTGTTGCCTCTCCACGTATTATGGCCCCCACTTATGCTCTCCACCTTAAAAAAAACAAAAAAAAAACCTACAATTCCCCTGTCTAGCTCTAACTCAGGATATGACGTGGGGAGAGGCATTCCACTGTGACTAGGCCCCCACCCCGCAGATCCGCCCACATCTGGGAAACCGCCGGATTCGATTTGCTAAGTGGAAAGGAAATCTCATTAGGATAAACGACATCAAAGCGCTGGTGTTAATCACATAAACGATGGGCTGCGAGGCCCAGGAGCCGCATGCTTTTCCCCTCAGGGGACAGAGTAACAGCGGAAAATGCTGTATGTTTTCATCCCGGCGACGGCTCTCTGGCCAACGTGCAGGTCAGTAAGACAGCCCCACATTGCACTCTGCTACAACCATTAAAAAAATGACAGCAGAGGCCAGGTGCCCAAGCGTTTCTATAGTTACATACGTGTTACAGCCCGTTCGCAAATGAGTAGCATTCAAGCTGTGTAAAACAACTGGGGGCACGGGGGGAATATGAAATGAGGCTGGTTTAATTTAAGAGCATGTATCTTTAAATATGCAGCCCAGAAAACAGTGCTGCAATATGCACTGTGTTTAGAGTCGTTTTCATGCTGATGCAGGTACAGTGTACAGTGAGGGCTATGCCTGCTTTTTCTGGCAGGGCTCACAGAGATGGAGCCAAAGCAGAGCTTTAGGAAGCAGCTTCGGGGCGGGGGAGCAAGCAGGACAGCCGATTTCAGGAGGAAGAAAGGCATTGGTGGTAAACTGGGACCAGCAGGTCACGCACCAGTAAACATGCAACGCAACACTACAAGGGCCATCTTCACAGGCTGGGAATCAGCCGGCAGTGTGAATTTCACCCGGTCACACTTGCAGAGATCAGAGTGGATGGAACGTTACTGTGTGACCTCATGACTGTAAAGGCAACCGCTTGCTGAAACACACAGATTATCAATGAGATGCCAACATGTGTCTCCATGGCAACATACACTGAACAAGCCTGGTTCCCTAGATCTGTTTGTCAGGGTGCAAGTTCATTCTCCTGTGACAGCATCACCTCCACAAAAACAAGCCCCCCCCCCCCAGCCTAGAGGCTGAAGCGTCAAGATCCCAGACCTGCTTTATATCCCTTGTAGTACATTTAGTAACTGGATGGTTACTAATAAGTGTAGCAGGGTGTGTGGGGCATTTGCCCATCTTTGATGCCTGCCAATGCTCCATTCCCGAGTCATGATGTAAGGCCCAACTGCCAGCCTAAACAAAAACAGATCCTGTCCATGTGGGAGGGGGTGGGGGCACTTGCTGCTTCCTCAACGGAGAAGCTGGGGCACCTAGTATAAGCATCTGAGGGTGAACCACCCCAGCTGACACCCAGTCACTGACAAACACTGCATGAGAGGCTGACAAAGAGGTGTCAATGGGGGGGGGTTCCTTTTATGCACTTTTTTCCAGAACAGCTCACGTACTAATTGAGTTTACATTCTGTATTTCATTTATACAACTCGGTATTTTTCCTAGAGCATTCGCTTTTAAGCACGGCATCAAAGGGCCCCACCAGGCGTTAAAACTTTTGGTCGCAGCTGCCGACAACCAACTGCCGCGCGAGATCCTGATCTCATCCTCATCGTATCGACGATCCTTCCTTTAAACCAATTAGGGCAGCCCAGAACGTAAACGTTGCTCAGGAGCGTATGACTGGAGCAAGACGCAAAATATTGTTTTTCAAAAAAAAAAAATCTCATTACAGCAAGTAGGTATTATCTAGGCCCATCAAGGTTTATTCGTGAGGGGGAGTAAGTTTAAATACAGCCACACATGCATGGGAGAGCAGGAGGGCCACGGCCCGGTGTCAGCAGAATCAGTTTCCGAAGGGTCCGTATTATTTGGAAGGGTCACTTTTCTGCTTTCGAAACACGCCTTCCCAGCTGCTAATAAAAATTCCTCTTTTATTACCATTTCACTGCAGCATTACGTAATCCCGGCATAACCAAAGCCACTTGTGTTAAAATAATGATCATTTTGATTGAGGTTTTTTTTTTTTTTTTTTTTTACACCCAAGTCCTACGTCCACCCCAAATCTTATGTACAGACGCAATGGGGGAATTGCTTAAGTGCATAAGCGATCACATCCTGGCTGGCTGCTCACCGGAAAGGCCTTCGTCTTGCCATTTCATTCCCGCCAGCTGCTGCCCGCTCACCGGCAAGAGCATGGTAGTTTTCCATATCGCCAAACACCCAGCACTGGAAAACCGGAATGCCGGGATCGGGCAGGAGCAAGCGGCTTGTCACTAGGCCTCCTCGTGATTCCCGTGAACTGCAACGGCTACATGGCCCCAGGATAACGGGGTGTTGCCACCTCAATTAGACTTTGGCACAAAAACATTTTCTCCAGAGAACTGCAGGTCCCCCCCAACCCCCCCCCCCCGCAACACACATTTCCTCTGCAGCCTGCTTCTCTGGAAATCACCCTTCCTCATAGATGAAGCACAGCCCAGAAGCGTAGGCCCAAAGGGGGCTCTTGGACGTGTGGGGCCAATTTGTTTTTACACGTGCCACACAGACCCTGCTCTTTACCTCTAGTATCAGGGCAAACACAGCGAAAGCGACAAGGATACCATGTGGAGCACTGGCGTGCCAGAAGAATGGCGCACAGATTAAGAGCAAACACAGCTCCGAAAGGCCAGTTCGCCACCATTTACGTGATGTTATTTAGTTGCTTGGCAACCTCTGAGCTTCCGGGTTACAGCTAAAAAACGATGGATACCAAAGTCATGACATAATTCGGACAGGATCGGGGAACCTGCGGATGTCAGTCGGCCTCGTTTGTCATTCCATGATCCAAGGCTGAACCCCCTTTCCTAGCAGCTACACCCAGCGCAATCAATCATGTTGTATCACAGCCAACAGCCAGAAACGCTAAACATCCTCTTAAGAATAAAAAGAAATGTTGTTCTGAATAGTTTAAAAGATATGCAAAAGTTGTTGAAAATGAAGCCTCCGCAGTTCACTAAATGGTAAACTAAACTAATCAACAAATTCTCCACTGGGCAATCGTTTAATGACTTCCAATCTGGGGAAACGTCAACTGAAACTGCGTTGAGAGAATTTTATACATTTAAACTAAACTACATTACACATTTACAGCCAACTGACTGATATATCACTAACCGACTAGCCTACAAATTGCTCATTAAAATGGCTTTAGAGCAACCGACTGAAACGCAAGTTAGTATATTAACTTTACTGGCAAAACGTGAAAATATTTCGGCGACTTGATCTGGGTCTGAAAGTGGACGCTTGGGTGGGATTTTAAAGTATGCGAGACACAGTAAGGAATTTCTTTAAATCCCCCCACCCCCCGTCTTTCCAAACTCCGGTATAAACTGCAAAAGCCATTAAACAAAGACCAAATAGGGCCGAATTCGGCAATTACTTGACATATATGAAACAAAACAGACAATTAACGAAACCTATCCCGAGGCTGCTCTCTCTCACCTAACCAACAACAAAAGATTTAAGGGGGGAAAAAGAAAGTCAGCGCTCAACCCACCCCCTCCTTTTTAAGATTAAATCTCCCACTTAATTTACATGACCATTAGAGCCCACAGAGGATGTTACAAATTTCATGCGGTCCCTTCTGTTGAGTTAATTGATCAGACGACGTAACCGGGTTTTCAGAACCGCGACCGAAGCGGCGATCCTTTAAACCCAGGCTGGCCGGCAGCCCGTAGCCCTGCGCCGTGTTGTATTTGTTTATTGCTTTTGTTCCTGTTATCGTACAACCCTCTACAATTGCTTCCTGATCTAATAACCCTAAAATTAACTCTTACACCGAGCGCCACCAGCGATCGTTCAATAAATTAACATCGACGCAGGTAACGCGCAAAGTTCAAAAGCTCGTTATTTTTCGCAGCGATTTATTTAATACTGTCAAATTCAATCCTCGGTGCAATCTGCTTCACCAGCGGACAAATAAATAAGAAAATCTCCGCTTTTAGACAATACACGCCCTACGGCCAAAATTCATATAACTATAACAATAAATGAAAAAATAAAAATAAAGTACAGTATTTTAAGCACTAGTCTCAAACACCACAGACATCTGTACTGAATAAATGTTTTGTAACGGGTTGTCTACCTCACTTTAGAAACTTTTTACAGAGAATTTTCTTCTAGAGCGGGGCAACTGGCAGACAAAAAAGTGTGATCCAAATAGAGTACAGAAGTAAGGCGCTAAAAAGGACAAGAAACTAAGATCACTGGGTGTGTATGATTGCAGGTGAGGAGCAGAAGCTTACCGTTGACCCCCTGGTTGGGTACATCGTTCAGATTGAAGCCTTTGGAGCCGTACGCTGCCTTCACCTCGTTGCAGCTTTTGGATTTCGGCTCGGCTTCCACCGACACCAAGATCGCAGTCAAGACGCAAACTGTGGACAGAGCAAGCGTCGCCTTCATGGTGGAGTTTCAGCTTACGTGGAGGGGAAAAAGACGTGGACGATAAAAAAATAAACGTTTAGATAAAAAAATGTTACTAATGCGGAGTTTCAGCCCCCGAGTTGTTGATCCTCATGGAGTCGCGCTAGCTCTTGTCCGCCGATCTCCCCATGCGCTTCCTCACTACACTGACTTGTTGGTTAAGTGGATTGTTTGGTGCACGGTCCCCCACTGTCTTCGAAACTTGGTTGTTGAGTGTTAAGTTACTAATAACAGCAGGAGTCAAAAATCAGACGCGAAAACCATCTGTGGTATACACCGCTTCCCGTTTCTATGTCTCCGCGCAGTGCCTCTTTGTTACTTTTATATGCACTTTTCGCCGTACTTCTAAAGTTAAAAGGAGAAAATGTTGAAACTAAACTTCGGTTGCACGCACAGCAGTTAATTCGGTTAAGTTTCTTAAGTAAAATTACATCCGTATCGAGCGCAGGCGTGCCTCTGGCAGTTTAAAAAACACCTTAAATCGGGAATTACGAAGTTGGCGAAAAAGTTTTCCTCGGTGTCTCCTGCTGTGGCTCAGACGAGTAGTTGGCACCGTAACCGCAGTCGGACTCCAGAGGTTGTGCGCGCTCCACGATTCCTGGCTGGCGGCCACGGCTGCGCGCTCCCGCAGTGGCAGTCTGGACAAAGAGCCAGTGGCGCGCAGTACCTGGCTCGGAGTGTGAAAGCAAGAGTTGAAGTGCGCCCCCCAAGACTTTTTCGCCCTCCTCCTTCAAACGTCTTCTAGAAAGTCTAAACGGTGCTGTGAATATTAGGCCTTTTTCAGGTAAACGTCGCCTAAGTTAACTAAATATCTTGCATGCAGTTTTAACCAAGAAGTAATTCTTACACCCCAAACAAGTATTCACGCAAGAATCGATTGAAAATGCAGCGTATATATGCACCTATAAATATGTATTATCGAGCATCCACAAAGCAACACGCATATTTTTAAAACGCAACTTGATGGGCTAGAATCAGAAATATGAACGACACATTTTAAGTTTTAAGATATGTATCAGGAGGACAGCCTACACCGTGATATCCAAAGTGTAGCAAACACACATGGTATGGGGACTGGGAGGGGAGCGAGGACGGCATTCACCAGACTCCCGAAGAACGAAATGCGCCACAGCCGGTATAGATGGCTAGGTGCCAGAGACAAAACGAAACCTCAGCCTGCCCTGGGTGCCAGAGATTGGGCGAACATCTCACTCCAGGGATGACAGCTCGCTATGACAATGCTGGCCTTGTGGGCTGGAGGTGGTGCCCTGTTCCTTAACGAAGCAGCCTGGCAGCAGATAAACGATCTGCGGGTGCCAGCACGTGCGCGTCAGGGCCGCGGCCACTGGGTTCTTGAGATCAGCTGAGATTTCATGTCCTGTCAGAAAATAAATTAACTTATCATGACATTATGAACGTAGTCATTTTTCCATTATTCCAATCATTCAGGTTAAGGGTCTCATAAGGGATAGAGAGCTGCTGATTTATTATAGCGAACGTCCCGTTGGTCTGGTTGCTTAAATACTAGTCCTGAGTTGTTCTGTTGTGTCAAACACATCAGGTTAGTACTCTGCATTTCAGTATTTAAAAAAAAATGTATTAACTTGGAAGGATGTGTTTTTTTGGACTGCTGAAGATGCTTTGCTACATCTGTTGTTGACAAATATGCTATTTGTATCTGTAAATTTGGGGATGGTTTTGCATTTGATGAAAGAAGCTTCAACTCCGTTTGAAACAGATTTGTGTTCTGTTATGTTTTTTTGTGGGTCATGTTCTTCAGTTTTTCAGTTGATGCTGTTTTAGCGTTGTGCTGTAATCGTGCTGCAGGAGAACCCAGTGTTTGGCAATGTATATTTTCTTGATTTTGTTATGTTTCTGTTTGAATTTGAGTTTTGTGTTTGTGATGAAAAGATAGATCTCAAATCAAGATAGACACCCAAAAATGTTTATGCTTTTATTGCCATAGGGTAAGTTTCAAAGATCTGAAAGTAACAAGACAGGGCTTGTGTGTGCGTGTGTGTGTGTGTGTGTGTGTGTGTGCGTGCGTGCGCGCGTGTGACAGCCATCGGTGAAATGACATTCCGTTTATTGTGTCCTGGCATTCCGCAGCCTGCTTCTTCCATTCTGTCTGCGCGGCCCCTGGGAGAGCTGGCAGCCAATCGGGAGGTGGGGGAGGGGGGGGATTTGGGTAGCACGTTGACTTGGGATGCATGCGGGAGGGTGGGCTGCAAGCGAAGCTCTGTGGGACAACAAAAGAAAAGAGAAAAAGGTCCCCCTATGCTGTTAACCCCTGACTAATCTCGGGGGGGGGGTGGTCACCACTGAAGCCGGCCTGGCTCGCTGGACCTTTTCGGCTGTCATCAAGTTAAAAATGTTTTGCAAATATATATTTGTAAAACTAACTTTTTCCTGTCAGACTTGCATGATCATGCCAACACAATTTATAAAGCATAAAACACACAAGGAGCCCCAGACTCCAAGTCAACCGTGCATCAGGTACCGCGTCCCTGGTTTTACAGGGGTGTATGTCATTCCAATTAATACGTAAATATTTTTGTCTCTCCCTATGTAGTTTAAAAATGGCCTGGCCACATATTTAAATATCCCTGGAAGATCCTCACTAGTTTATCACCTGAGGGAGACCCATTTGTACCAAAGGCGCACACACACATTTGTCTGTCTGATTCACATGAAATGTGACTTTGAGATATGTGGCTTGAAAATGGCAGGGGAGGTCTGCATGTGTGACTTGAACTGTAGCTCCTCTGTAATGCATCTAATTCCCCGACCATTATTGTTGTCAAGTATGTACCCTCAGTAAAACTGTTCTCACCTCCGCCGCCCTAAAGGATTAGTTTCCGCCAGTTTCTAACACGTAAAATAATGTGACCCTGAGGATTTCAGAGGTTTTATCATCTTCCCTGCTGTTACTGACCTCAAGCAGCAGCCTACACCCCCCAGGTCTCACATTCCAGCCGTCACATTTGAAGAAAGCCCTCCCTGTTGTCCAGCCAACATTACCCTATGACAACATGCAATCTCCGCGCATTTCAAAAGAAGTGAAGAAGTGACCGCCCCCCCCCTCCATTAACATCCAGCGTGTATCTAACAGGCCGTTTGCTCACTCCGCTGATAAGATGAATCTTCTTACCTGGGGTGGGACCAGGACCCATCTGCGGACAGAAGGGCACAGCTGGATCCAACAGGATTTCATCTGGGGGTGGGGGAGAGGACAGGGTGGAGGTACAGGGGGTGTAAAATCCCAGTCTTGATGTGGTAAAGGCCAAAAAAACATAGTCATAAATAGCTGTGTGTAGTGAAGCGATCAGTAGGGTGACGAGGAGCCGGATCATCGAGCGACACGGGTGATGGCGTCTGCGAGGCCGCTGGTGCCGACCCAATAGGCCGCGAAGGCGAGCCACGGCTCTGGACGTAGGTCTCACGCACGCGAGTGAGTGCGACGCCGGGGGCCCGCTGGGCAGCCTGAAGTGTAAATGGAGCTCGGGGGGGGGGGCTGAGCATCTCTGCACTGTTGAGCGCACTCTGCTGGCAGCAGAAGGGAGCCTGAGAGCTGCTGCATAGCATGGCACTTGCAGACATGTGAAGCCAAGGCTGCTGTGTCAATATAAAGTATCTGGGTGTGGATGCAAAAAAGAGGATAGCAGTGTCCGTTAAGGTCTAATTGGCTTTTACTGTCTAACTGCAATTTCTTTCTGAATTAATGAATTGATACTTTGTATTTATTAAGTATAGTCTGTATAATGAAGTGTCTGCCTGTTTATCTGTCTGCCTGTCTGTCTAAAAGTAATAGATGGCAGACTATACTTCCTGTTGGAGGTCTGAGTGTGGCTCGCTGTACATACAGGGTATGTTTTGAGTGTTGGAGTATGTGACTATCCAAAATGATGTTGTGTTTTCTAAGCAGACGCAAAC
>JAABNX020000002.1:11938174-11950730 GCA_015163995.2 Mormyrus lacerda | reverse complement strand
CCCCAACCCCCCCCCCCCCCCCCCCCCGCTGCATTCTGCATTGCGAATCACGCATACAGACATGCCAATCTGACATGCATAAACTACCACAAAGACACATAAGCAGTCACTTAAAACGGTTGCTTTATTATTTTTTTTTTTGCAAAACAGGAAAATTCTGTTCTCAATGTCAACATTTATAAAAGAAAACATTTCTTACCCCTTACAGGGTTTGGCTGACACATGTTTGGATATATTAAGTACCTTTGCGTCAAGGAAACCTGAAAGCACTAAAGTGAATTGTTGGATAGTGTAATAGTCACGTTCAACACAGTGAGCTGAAACACACCCAGGAGAGCGAGTTTAGACAAACTCGGCTCTAAACAGAGAAGCCTACTGCTTTTCCAAAACACCTAAAACACAAAAGGAAATTGCTTTTGGGGCCTGCTTCTTCAACCATGACACACACACGTCCCGCTATTTCATCCCTGACACATGCGTGTCCTGCCCTCACTGGATTCCAGGACACGGTGGTCTCTGCTTGAGGACAGAGGACAGAGTTCGCAATGGCACACTAACAGAACATTCCATTCAGTCTCCCACTGAGGAAAACCCTAGGGTCTTTCTCCTTACTTCTCGAACAAAACTGGACAGTACAGGTGGACAGAAGATCCAGAGCATGGCTTGGAGATCCATAGGAGCAGGGAAGTCACTGATCCCATCAGAGAGGAAGTCTGGCCAGAAAAACAGGCTGGAGTTTTTAAAGTAACAGCAAGGATTAGACATTGATATTATTACATAGACAATGACAATGGCTGCATCTGTTACACCTTACTCACTTCACCCCTTCTTCCCCCCCCCAATGCTGGTGACCCACACTAAGGAGCCAAACATCTCCACAAATTTGGTCAGAAGGGGTGTTTGTAGAAGTTTGGGGTAGAGAACCATCCCATGTCACTGAGGGTATATGTATGGTGGACCTGGTTTGATGACCTTAGGGAACCCGTAGCACATTAGGAAGACCAACAAGCTTAAACTGATTCAACCCAGGCCAGACTGACTGTCCAACAGCACTGCTCTTACTGGCTGCAGTTGCTATGGTGGCAGGTTAAATAAACGAAGGCTTGCATTGGGCACCCCATACTGGGAAGCTAATGCACATGGAAAGCCTTAGATCACCTGAGCAGCCATTAGGGAATGGCTAAAAAGAATGCAGCTACTAAAAGGAATTTTGTAAGTCTGTTCTCAGATGAAACACAGACATCACCGTGGTTGTGACAGACAAGCTTATTTGACACACTCTGGTCTGCAGGGGGCGCTGGTACGAGGAGCACCGGGTCCCCTGCTGCTGTGACTTCGATACATCCGACATGGGTACAGAGACACAATGCCAACATGCGTAGCTCAAAAAAAGGCTTCGGGGGGCTTCTGTGGGTGTGTATTTACAAAATGGGGGCTGGGATGGTCGTCAGCTGGAGATGAGATATGAGAACAAGTCTATAGTAGGTTTTTCCGTGAACAGTCAACAGTGAAATAGACGTTTAAAAAGAGTACTGATCATTCCCCAACCTTCACTAGGGTGGACATCACAGTGGAAAACCCCAGATTAATTCCAGGGTGGCGTGATGTCATGGTAGAAGACCTTATTGTTTATTCGGACGGAGCTGGGCATGGGGGTGTGGCTTAGTTGATGGACTGTTGAATATCCAATTGGAGCAGGGATTGTAGGTGGGGATCAGGGATGTCCAAGAAGGATGGCGAACACAGCCAGGATGCTGGCCGCCGGGACGATCCCCCCCAGTGCTCTCAGGGTCCCCACACGACCTGGCACCGCCAACCCCCCCTCGGTATCCGTGGCGACTTCGGGGTTCAACAGCTGTTCGTGGAAGGTGAGGTCATCCATGGCTAAGCTGTCGGCAAGGTCTGACAGGTGAAGAAAAGGGAGAGGGAGGAAGGTAAAGCTCATTGGTGTGAAACGAACAGCCCTATGCAGGTGTTGCAGATGTTCTTTGTAAGGAGAGCATTCCTTCAGAAGAATAAGGAGTAGCATAAAAAACTAGGAAAAGACACCTGGACCAAACCCATAATCAATCTCTGTGACGCAGATGTTAGGTGCTTTGTGTGTGTGTATACATGGGGTCAGGGCAGCCCCCTCCCACAAAAGCAGGGTGGCCAGACAGTGTGAGACTACACAGTCCCAGTGTTTCTGCGACACGACATGGCCTGAGTATTTAGGAGAAGCGTGGCCCCGTGGCCCCACCCTGGAGAATCCACAGCCTGGGCCGCAGGATCTGGCTTCTTTCCAGAACATTCTTTTGCACGGTCACCTGCTCTCCGTCTGTGTACCATTTTCCTCTGCCCATCATCCCCTGAGCATTGGGGGGTGGTTGGTGGGGTGGAGAGGACGGTTTCAATGGATCACTATATAAATGAAGCAAGTTGTATACTGCTCAACGCAGCTACACCAGCCATACCCAAAGTATATTCTCCAGGCAGATATAAGTAAGGAAAACCCCCAGTAGAACTCATAGACATAACAGGCACTTTCATTCAAACCGATGAACATTTTTAGAAATCGCTCCTCTCCTACATTTGGATACATTTCGTGTTTCAGTTGTTAATACATCTTCCTCGAGGCCCTCTCTCACGACTCGAAGCTGCCACTTTATCCCGGCTCGAGCACAATGCGACACGGTGGCCCTCGCATTCAATATCCCCTTCAATATGCACGTTAAAAACCACAGATCAGCCCTGATAACCACAAAGGAGGATCAGACAAAGGAAGAAAGAACGTGACTAGAGCACATCCTGCAGAACAAGTTCATGAGGCTCAAAGAGGAGCAGAAACCATGAGGAGCATGGGCGGCAGAAAGAAGTAGGTCAGGTGAATGCGTCTCAGCAAGGGGGGGGGTTAGGGTTGGGGGCACATATTCATTGAAACCAACGTACATCACTGATGTATGATGGCAGAGCATATACTTGGACACATACCACACATCTACATCCACGATGAGCACGCAAACGTCCAACTACACACATTCAAACCAACGCTTCTGACACCACAGTATAGAACATAAACCATTTAAACATTTTTATTCTGTTTACTTTTGAAAAACTCAGATGTAACCCTCTGCCTCATGTTTTTTTTTTTCCTAAATTGCTGAAGCCAGCTCACCTCACGATACAATTTCTCGCCTCGTGACGTATGCTGAGATTCGGCTAATGCTGTTGATGGTGTGACATTAAATACAGTATGTGCAGCCTAGAGAGACGGCAGCTCATAGCGGCCAGGTTAAACACCAGTATCAGGTGTACGACACTGAACTCTGAGAACTAGAGGCTGTTTCTAGTTTAGATTGAAGCAGTTAGCCTGAAGTAGTTAGGTGTGCCTCACCTAAAAATCACATTTGTGTTTTTAAAACACAAAGAAATAATTCAGTAAAAGTCATAAGGACCTAGGAAAAGGGAGTTAAATAGGTGTTAAGAGAATCTAACAGTACTTGCAGTAGGAAAAGGAAACCGCGGTGCTAAGAGAATCTGACAGCATTTACAGTAGGAAAAGGGAACCGCGGTGCTAAGAGAATCTGACAGCATTTACAGTAGGAAAAGGGAACCGCGGTGCTAAGAGAATCTGACACCACTTACAGTAGGCTCCGCAATTATGCAACGGTGGATGTTATTGATGTAGGTTTGCCGTATGAAACTACAATGTTCCGAAAATTAACCACAAAAGCCATGCATTCTCACTGCGTTGTTTCATGCAGGTTACATAAACGTGGGCAACACGGTGAAAAACATGATGTCATTACCAAGAGTGGAATTGAAATTTTAAAAAGAATATAGGTTACCAGTCACAAAACTAAAAGATAATGATTGTCACATTGAATACGGTTGCTCACACTCACCTTCATGTACACACACATTTATTGTCATGCATCCCGGTTCTTATATGGAAATAATTGTTAAAGTATGCAATAGAAGCATAACATATTAGGCTTATAAATCCACCACATATCATATCATACCATATTCTTCAGTTTCAAACATGTTGACATAAACACTTCTCATCCGTTTTATGGTTAATATGCTAATTATCATCTGTTATGATCTGCGCTGATGGTGCGTCGCCTGAAATGTGGCTGCTGTAGGGAATTGTGGGATGGCATTATCTCTGTAAATGATGGTCCAGTGTACCTTATACTACATGAGACAAGCATCAAGGCACCTTTCCTTGGCATTTTCTAGAGGATTCGAATAGCTCTTGTTATGGCTGCTACTTAGACACTTCCAGGTCATTTCACTCAGTTAGGAACCTTCCTAAGAAAGAGAAACTACAGGAGTGCAGCCCATGTGCTGTAAACACTATGGGACCTTAAGGGGGTGGAGATGAACCTTCATGATTGGGCGGTCAGGAGTAAAGGATGTGATGTCACACACATACCATGATCACCATAAACTCCACCTACCCTGCTATAAGCACTGATATTCTCAATAACATTTCTAATTCTTATTTGACGGCTATAACTACATACACCGTTTTCATCTTGTACGGTAGTCCTCCTATACCACAATGAACGTTTTATTATTGAATTATGATTGTTTTGTATTTTAACATTAAACATCTATATGTTTGATTGTTGACTGTAGAAATTATCCACACGTTCCCTGCTGGTCCTTCGTATTGCCGTCGTTCTGATGATTGAGAGTTTTCCGGGGACTTTTCCTGCGTGTTGTGTAAACTGTAAATGAAAAGCAGCAGTGGCTGTAAATGGATGGCAGGCGGTTCCGTGCGCACCGCCCGAAGAGACAGCACCTCGTGGCAGCCAGGTTAAACACGGGTATCAGGTGTACGACGCAGAACTCCAGGATCTGGAGGCTGTTTCTAGTCTAGAGTGGCTAGCCTGAAATGGGAAGTAACAAGGTCAACACGTCAAGCAGGGAGGGGCTACAGTGTCAGGCCTCCAGAGAGGAAACTAGGAGGCCAGTTATCCAGACACACACACACACACACCTATACTCATACCTTTATGGGGACCATCCATTCATTTCTATGGGCAAAGTCTTTTGTCATTTTTAGTTTTTTGACTGCAGTTACAGATATTAATAGAATTGAATTTCCCCTTGTGGAGACCAAAATGGTGGTCCCCACAATGTTAAAATAAGTTTTTATCACGTTTGGTGCCCACAAAATAATATACACATGAGCACACACACACACACACGCAGACACACACACAGGGGTGGAGCAGGCCTCAGCCAGAGGGCCGAATGCTTGAGCTGATTTCTGGGTCATGACGTCCACACGTTTTCACGGTGAGCTCCAGGCTGGCCAGATGGGGGAACAGGGGAAGGGAAAGCTTATAGAGATTAAAAACCATCTTTCTCAGTGCACATCTTCATCATGGTCATACCATAACAGAGTCAGGTTCAGACGGGGGGGGGGCACTTCTGAAGTGATTTGCAGGTACATCAGAACCAGGTACTCAGGAGTCAGAAGACGATTGCAGTTTCAATTACTTCGTACAGCCCAGGGGGGGTTCATTTAAATAGGAAAAAAAAATCATCATCGGTCTTCCTAAACCAAATGAGCAGAGATGCAAACCAGTGTGTGGAACGTGCGGCTTTGAAGACGGCAAGAACACTTTCCGCCTAAAATTATGATAAAACTCAAAGAGCCTGAAGAAAAGACAGGAAAAGAAAAAAGAAAAGATTTACAATCCCGTCTAGAGTCTGGAGCTCCTCTGATGGACCCACCAGGAGCTGCACCTTTGAATAGGGGGGGGGGGGGGTCTTAAAAAAACAGAAAACAGAAAAGACAGCAAAAGGCGGCCTTTCAGTTCTGAGCTCAGAAAAAGCAAAGGAAGAGTGAGCAGAATGAAAAGGAGCAGGCGAAAGTAAGAGGCACCTGTGAGCACATGGGGGCGGGGGGGGGGCAGGTGAGAGCGTGTGGGGGCTCGGGAATGAGGGGCGATGCGCTTTCTTTGGGAAAGAGGAGCGCTGTCTGCGAGCACGGATAACGAAACTGACTCCTGTCTCAATGGCAACCTGCTAATAATAGAACCCTGCTGCCCTTTGTGATTAATGGGACCAACACGGACCTCCTTGACGTCCTGTGGATGGGGTCTTCCAGGTTCGTACCTCTCCGACCCCCCACTATCCGTTTACAGACATTACTCCCCGAAGGACGCCTACGGCGCTGCCATATCGCGTTACGGGACGAAAGGTCAAGCAGCGAGCCGCTGATTGGTTAAGGCGGCCTAGGGTCTCTGTTGGGCGTAGTCGCCAGGAGAACTCGTCATCTTGGATTATTTCACGGCCATGGCATTCAGACAGACGGGCAGATACCAGGTGACACCTGCATTAATGGGGACCTCGTGGGGTGTGACTGTTTGGTGCCCCCTGGAGGTCAATGACTTCAATTCAATTCAGTTCATGTTTACATAGCAGCTTCCATAATAGAGCTATACCCCAAAACACCTGATAAGAGTATGTGGCTATTATGTATCTATTATTATTACGTCATTTATACAGAATACAGATCAATTGTGTGCCTTGATGCGTATTGAGCGTGTATGTTGTACCATAAAGGTTTGAAGCTGAGTGCAGGATGCAAAATGCCAAACACCTGTTCTTAACCTCTGTCCAGATCAATGATCACACATGTCACCAGCCTCGCTTCCTTTTAACTATAACAGACTGTCATAATCTTTTAATACCTTAGACTACGCATCATAAATGACGGCCCTCAAACATTTCACACGTGCCGGTATACAGGGGCTCTCCACACTAGACATGCCAGAGTTCCAGGGGGCGGGGCTTTCTTACCACGGAGTGTCATGTGATCCGGCACATTGTGTCATGTGATCCGGCACATTGTGTCTAGACAGAAGGAGCTACAAAACTAAATGGAAAAGGTCACATAGGTACAGCCCCTCTATATAAAAAGAATTCCAATGAAAAGAGTCACTGAAAGGTCATTAAAACACATTTACTCTGCCCAGTAACACACATGTGTGTGTATTGGGGGGGGGGGTTATTCTCTCTGTCACATACAGACATATTCAGATGGAGCCTCTTTTGAAAGCCTCAGACAGATCTATGGAGGGAACTGTAACTTCTAGTCTCCAAACACAGGTGCTTCTCTTGAAGAGGAGAAACGTTTCAAGTTACCTTTGTACCAGCTGGGGGGTGGGGGGATGGGATGGGATACAAATTCTGAGGCTCACAGGACTGGGTGCTCTTTCCAATGACTCCTATTCAGGACATTAATCCAAACGGGCGTCCAGACAACAGATTAACAGACCAAAAACAGCGTGACACCCCACAGGAGGTCAGAGGTCATGACCGCACTGCTTCCCTCCCCTGACAACTGACAGCTAAAAGGATATGTGGTTTTGGCTATGCAGAGGGGAGGGGCCATACACACTGCCAATACAGGGCCTGCCATGCTTGGATGGCGACGATTTGTCCCTCAGGTCTGCAGGTGACGTAGTGGCTAAGGACCCTTGTTCAGGAAAAGTGGAAACTTGTAAACTCCAAAGTTTCTCCCAATGTCTGTCCAGTCCTTCAATTAAAGGAGAGAGTGGACAACAAGTAAGGGTGAACTGGTTCTAGGGCAGGAAGTTTGATGAAGGTTGATGTATGGTCCAATTACTTTGGCTGCTAATAGTTTTATTGGTTCACGTTTCTGGCTAAATTTTATTCTGTATAATTATTTGTGTATATGTGTGTGGACTGGGCGCTAGTCTTACATCCCGACCATGATGGACAGCAATTTCAAATTGCTGCATTAATAGCCTCAGGGAGAAAAAAAGAAAACGGAGAGAGAGATGACTGTTCCCTGGGAATCGGTCTGGATGGCTCCTGTGGATCGAAGGTCAGAGAGCGACGCTGGAGCTGAGTGACCAGTAGGTGTCCTCAGCAGAAGCCGACAGCCCAAGCAATGTGGGGCAGGACAGCCGGCCCGCTCCAAACTCCCCAGGCAAAGGAGGGACAGGAGAGGGGTCTGGGCAACAGAGAGACCCCGACAGAAGCAGACTTCCTAGGGCCTGGCCTAGTCTAATTTGTGACGAATCTGATGCAGTTAACTGCTGTAGCACATGGCTGCTGTATGAGTGAGTCAGATAAGGAGCTTTTTCTGGAGCCAGACAGAGTGTGTCTGAGCTGAACAAGGGCCCCCCGGTGGCTGAAACTGGCACTGATCCACTAAAGGAAAGAGGGAGTGATCAGCCCGGGCATCTTAGTCGGCTGCTATAAGCTGGTCTCTCTGACATGTGTGAGGTATCGGGTCGGGAGCTGGCAGTAACAGCCAAGCCATACCTCAGATCAGTGTTTAAGTTCTCCTGCCTGCATGGGAGCTCGTGATGTGGGGGGTGGGGCAGGTTAGCCCAGCCTCGGCCGACTCCTAAGACTGCGGAGTAAAATGACTCACAGAGCTGACAACATAACCAGGCTTGAGCCAAATGTTAAGCGAAAAAACCCCAAAAATAAATATAAAAATAAATGTAACTCGACACCGATCTGGCCGACCCAAAGCTGAAGATGGTGTTTGAAGAAAGCCCAAGGAGCCCACCCGCACACACGGGGGGCCTGGCCAGCCCGTCAACAAGCCGACAGCCCCCCAGCGCCTGTCCGGCTGTGTCAGCGAGCGAGCCAGCGAGCACTCAGAGGCTCTGTGAGCTCCCAGCTGAGAGCCACTTCCAGATAAACTCCCGTCTGGAGTGTGTTATTGGAAATTCTCTGGATGCTTAACTGAAGGGGAAAAAAAACACACAGTCCCACTGGAACAAACGGACTTTAGGACGCGGATAGAGCAGCCCCCTCTCCAGGTCACACACTGCCCTGTGTGGTGCAAATAGGAATGACGGCAACCAGATGCGGTCACAGCTTGGCCTTTTGGCTTCACCCCTTTGTGGTCAAATTAGGGCAGTTGGGTTGAATTAACAGAGTGTGGTATGAGGCAGAAGACCCAGGCTTCTAATCCGGTGCGGGATCATACCCAGGGTGGGGCGGTGAGGTCGGCTTCAATAGCCACAGGTAAACGCAACCAGCTAGCGGTCTTCTTCAGTACATTCACCCCCCCTCCCCCAGCCTCTGGGACACGGGGACACCAGCCCTGCTCATGTTCAGTGGTGAAGAGGGTTTGAATTCAAAACAAAACGGGGGGCTGTGTTTAGTTTAAAAAATACCACTCCCGCTGAATCGCAGCCCTTGCGGAAAAGGGGAAGCTGCCCGTTGGAGACGCCCCCCCCCACTCCGGCAGCTTATCCCGGCTCCTCGCGCTGGTTTTCCCGGCACAGTTGGGATGGCAGCACTGGCAAAAGGGGCAGCTTTTAATTAATGGTAGGAAAATATCCATCTCAGCATATTTTCATTACCGAATGAGAAACAGGGACCCTTATGCCCAAATACTTTTTGACAAACTTTCATCCTCGACCCTGCTATATTTTAGAAAATAAATGGACAAAAGAGTATGTATGTGAGTACACACAGAGCTTATTCATAATGGTCTGCCGGCCAACAGAGCACTAGGAAAGGGTTAATCTCAGGAGAGACCCCGAGTATGATTCTTAGAAAAATACACCTACTTAAACGGGCAAAATGGTAAATTCATGCAATAGCATAGCATGAATACTGATCTATTTTAAATAAAATCCCTCGTTTATCCATTCATCCATCCATCAATCACTTATCCTGTACAGGGACAATGGGAGACTATCCCAGGCATCTTAGGGCCAAAGGCAGCGGAACGCGTTGGACACATGCATGCAAACCACAAACCACAGGCAATTTAGAAACACAAACTGTAACAACATGTCTTTGGACTGCGGGAGGAAGCCAGGATACTCAGAGCCAACCTGTGTGACATGGGAAGAGCATGCAAACGCCACACGCAGAGCCGCACCTCTCCTACACTGTCTCCGTCCATCCGAAAAAGTGAAATAAAGGACGACTTGAAACAAGCTCTGATAACAGACGGAAACCTAAAGAAGATACCAGGGATGGCAATGCATCACTCGCCGAAATGACCTTTGACCCTTGACCTCTGGGAAGAGCCCAAGCCCCTGGGAACGAGCAGCAGAACTCTGATGTCTGGGGGAGGGAGCGTATTGACCTGGCAGAGGGCAACACTGTGGCGAAAGAGGGGAAATCGACAGACGGCCACGCGGTCATCGGCCACAGCATCTGGCCTGCGATCCGGCAGCTGACTCGAGGTGGGAGGGGTCCATGATGTGCCTGTGCCCTGTCACCACCTACCGCCACCCCCCAATCCTCAAGGTTCTGGCTGCTCTCTCGGGTTTGTGAACACGCCAGGGTATCGGTGCGGGCAATTTACTGCTAGCACGGTAATAAAGACACCGAGGGCTCAGGAGGAGCCGTCTTCATTAAAGCCTCCAGCGCAAACGTCCACGGCAGCCACATGCACCTCTGATGACGTGCTCCTCCATCACCATGCATGTCCTGTAATGCTCTCTCTCTCTTCTCGGTCTCCTCACTGAGAAATGTCAGCGGCAGAAAAAGCGCAACACAAAGTCTACAATTTCTTGTTAGGATGAAGACATTTCCCGTAACGTGGGGGGTCTGTATTTCGGCATTTTAAGGGCGATTAGACTGAAACGAGATGCTACTGTGGCATTGGGGAGGGGGGGGCGAACAGACGCCAGGTTGGCCTGCAAAAACGTGAAGCTTTCACCTGTGACAATGTTCTCACCTGCGAAAATACGCAGGCGGTTCTGGAGTGGGGGGGGGCCCATCCCCGAAACGTCACCGCACTCATCCTCGTCGTCGCAGTCGCCGCTTTCTGACATCCCTCCGTCATCCTCTCGGCCCAGCGTGTCCCCTCCCTGCTCTGCATCGCCACCTGCTGGCTTCCAACGCCTCACGGGCGCGGTCACCTGCCGCAGTAGCTGAGAGGAATGGAGGACAAATCCTGTAATAATCTCATTTATTCCTACCACTGGGTCTGTGCATTCCCTACAGCATCATTTACAAACACAACTATGAAAAGCCTATTCATTATGTAACATCATATTAACTACCTGGGCGGTTATTTGCTTCTGAATGTCCCCGGAATACAAAAGAAACTGCAGTGCAGGCACTGTGAACCCCAGCCGTTACCCTGGAGACAAGCCTCCTCAGAACATACTGCGTGATGCTGGTGATGCTGAGATTAAAGTCAGCAGAGTCGCCAGCCCCCTGCAACACAAGTGCTACGAAAAGGCTGCATGCAGTAAGGATGATAGTGAAAACTTACTGGGAACTCACCAGCAAACAAACAGGGAAATGTTTTGATAAATACAGAGTAAGTGATCTGGTGTTGAGACCCACAACACTGCTTTTACATGCATTTAACAGATACTTTCATCCAACACAACGTACATTTTTCAGAGAAAGCAGAGTAAAGAAGTCTCTGAAATAACTGGGGATTAAGGGCCTCGCTCAAGGGCCCAACAGTGAAATGTCTCTGCCGACTCTAAGATTTTAACTGGCGACCATCTGATCACAGGCTCAGATTTGTAATCCACTGAACCGTGCACTGCCCCCTATGGAAAATACAAAGAATAACATCTCAAGACAACTGATTCTGTGAGTGTTCCCCATTACCTCGTAAAAACGGGGACCATCATGGTCAGGCGTCCAGCATCGAACCTAAAGAGCATGACGTCTTTGCTCAAACCTAGCTTTGCATAAACACAGACAGGGCGGGGGGACACAGGACCGGCTCTTAAGAACTGCACCGGCAAGACCGTAACCCCCCCGAGCTCTGCAATTAACAGACCACTTCAGAAGAGTGACCCCCAAACCGGGGGCCCGCCAGTCTCCACACTGGGAAACGGGTGGAGCGGAACTGAACGGCGGCCAGTGGATTCAGAGCTGCCTTTAATTTACTGCAATGTGCAGCTCGGGAAGGAAGAAGGGGCAAAACTGCACTGCCTGGGCGTCTAGGAAGGGAACCAGACTTCTGCAAATGAGTCTGTAAGCTGTATGGCTGTGAGCTAGTTTATACGGTATCGTGCAAAACTCAGCAGTCAAAGGAAATGGTTACCACTATTTATCTGAGTATTTGATAAGAAAAACACAATTGCAAGTTAGACCATATGCAAATGAATAGTAATGCAGTAAAAACTAACAAAACACCAAAAAGTTATTGACATCTTGTTGGACGGCTAGACGAACACTGCTTCTGTCCTCAAACCTCACCCCAGCTGTTCCATGGATTCATGGAATTTCACCACCAGCTCACTTAATCTATTAATTAAAGTTGTTAAAAATATCAATGAGGTATAGATCAGCCATATGAAGTGGGCCAGAGGTTTTGAAATGGTTACTGATACATTTTGACTGATTTAATATTGTAGTTTTACAACAACATGAAAATCATTTAAACATCATTTTCTTTGATTCCTGGTCTTAGAGGAATGTCATACGAGGAGAGGTTAGTTGAGCTAAATCTGTTCAGCCTCAAGCAAATGAGACTGAGGGGGGACATGATCCAGGTGTATAAGCTTCTAACAGGTTTGGATGCTGTTCAACCAAATAGTTACTTCAGCATTAGTTCAAATACAAGAACTCGTGG
>JAABNX020000002.1:11905534-11938074 GCA_015163995.2 Mormyrus lacerda | reverse complement strand
ACAGCCCCCTTGCTGATGACCTCAGCACTGCTATTCAGGCCTGTGGTGTGGGTCTTGGAGAAGAGGCGATTTAATTAGAGCCTGGCTCTGCGTAAGCCATACAACCGACCATGATATCACTTTCTCTGGCCTGTGACCTGCCAGCATTGATGGGAGGTGCAGTGTGCTTTCTCATTGGATGTGAGTTGTGCTTTATTATCCACTCATTAGATGCCTGTGAAAGGGTCAGTCTGCTCCATTTGTGACTGGCTGTTGTTTGGCTGCAGGTGTCCTCGTTGCAGGCACTCACTGCTGCTCCCACTCTATGTTCATATGACCCTGGGTGTGGGAATCTGTATAAAAAGTCTGTCCTGAGATTGCAGTAGGAATCTGAATCGAAATCACTTTTGTGGCCCTGACTTGACAAAAGGTCCCTTTAATTATCGTGAGGGGTTTGGCTTTGAATTTTAGCCAGTGTTGGAAGCCAAGGATTAAAATTTAAATGTGAAAATTATCATTTTCAGCATTACACTATGGTGCTGCTGAGTTTGATTTGAACCCCATTGTTTTCCATAGAGCTGCAAAGTGGTATTTCAGCACAGAGACCTCTCTGGTGCTATAAACTGATACATTTACATAGTGTGTATGCACCTACTGTATGCTTCCAGTTTTATGCTCAGTTTGTTTGCAGTAGTTCAGCTTCCATGGTGTGCCAGTGTACGCAGCTGCGGTACCCACCCTGTAGCTGTGGGGAACGTCCTTTGGCGGTTCTGTGCATTCCAGTGTGGCCACTGCGCACGGAGCACATTACCGTGTCTGTACCACGCCTGTCTCCTGCCCTACCCTGTCTTGGCAGACCTTTGGGAAGGGCACCACCTGGGATGAACTTCCCCAGTGAGGAGTGGCCACATCTCATTGTTAGGTTGAGGGGTGCATGTGGGTTCACCTCAGCAGTTACACAAAAGCCGCCCCTCCCTTCCCCATTCTTTGCTTCAAATACCCGGATGGCATCATTCCTGCTGTCAAATACTAGCAATGAGCATAAGGTCACAAGCAGAACCTGCAGTTCTGAGGAATGCAAACGCTGCCCCTGAGCCCCGAGAGTGACCATGTTGTTAAACCGCTCTCCATACTGACATCGCTCAGACGAAGATGGAGCCTCACAGTGTGAAGGGTCACAGGGCTAAGGGGAGTTTCTTTTTCTAGTATTTGCACATTTTTAAAACTCGCACCTTGCTATGCTGAGCAGAAAGAGCTGTGTGTTGCATAATGTGACTGACTCACCCTGCTGGTCTGTATTCTCAGTGTTCTGCCATGGCTGTGCTATGTTTGTCTGTGTGGTTAGAACAGCACTTTCAGATCTGATTCGTTTCTACTTTCAATGAAATGGAGGGCATGCACCTGGTTTTTAATTTCTTTTTTCTTTTAAATCACTGAGATTGCTCGCGTGCTCCTGCTCCTCACAGCCACTCACAGGAGAGCACTTGGGCGTATCATGATGAAGACATGCTGTGTCACTGGCTTCCGCCGAGTGCCCCGGGGAACCCATCTAATAGTCCTTGACACTAAAGCTCTGCTCCTGCAAGGCTTTTCTCCCTTCTGCATTTTGGGAAAGCTCAGTGGATATTCTCACGTGAAGGAAGCCGCCTCCTTTAAGTGAATTACTTATGATCGATGTCAGATTTTTTTCCAGTAGGTCACTGGGAAATACGGCCATGCCGTGTCTGCCCGGAAAGAGGCGTGCTCTGTAATAGATTGTTGGTGTGGTGACGGAGGTGGTTCCTAAGGCTCCACATGCATTCTTGTCATCTTTAAAGTGCTGTTATGTAACAACATGCGCCTTTGTGTTCCATTGCTGGGGGGAGCGGTTGGGCTTCCTGACGGCTGTTCATATGCAAATCGCATGGCTGACATTTGTTGACGATCCCCAACCTTAGCCTTCCTGTACTTGTCTGTCAGTCCCTCCTCACCTGGTGTCTGGAGTGGACCATGTGCCCAGATGGAAGTTAAATGATACTGACGTGCGTCTTTGACCTGCAGCTTTCAGCCCGATTTTCTGCCCCGGCATATGTCAGGACATTTTGGTCTTGGATGAAATAGATTTGTGCAAGTGTTCTACAGCACAGAGTTCATTAGCCTAAGCTTCCTTCACTGGAATAGCCAGATATAAATTGCAGAGCTGGCAGTGTTACTACAATAACGTCATACTGGTATCGTACTTATTACTGATTAGTAGCAACATTAAAAATAAGGCCGGGGGGGGACGGCTAAATGTTAGCTTTGGTCCCGTACTTTTGCTCAGTGTATTAGAGTCATTTTTTTTCCATAGTTGGATCTGAATTTGATATTTGGGACATGATGACATGCCCTGGATCACTGATGATTTTCAATTAAAGCCAATGACACAGTAACTGAACAACTCACCTGTTTTTGTCTTTAATGTGATGACAGGGTGTCGAGACTATGGATTGGCTGATAGACACCCACCTGATTATTATTATTTTCCTCTTGCAGTATCACAGTCCAGTAGTAGCTTAAAGAAACAAAGAAGTAGAAGCATCTTCAGCACATTTTTCTGCTGCTTCCGGAGCTACAATGTGGACCCTCCCTCCAACAACAATGGCAGCTCCCTACCACCACCTGTGGAAGAGAATGGGACGCTCCCCAAGGTGAGACTGCTCACTGCTTCCCTCTACAGGATGGAATGTGAGAGTGTGACCTGCTGACAACAACTGTGTGAAAGGGCTACAGATCCACTACTGAGATTTTCTTATTTCAGTGCAAGCTTTTCTGTCTCATTTTCCAAATCTTGCTTGCCTCCTGCCTTATCTTGTACCCACATCTGAAGCGATCCATTCTTTTCCCCTTTTACTGAGAAATAAAACTGACAGAAACACCTAGGCACTGAATTGTCAATCAGCAGCATGGGTTTCCCAGCACTCTGAACTTGCTGAACCCAGGGAGTGGCGAGCAGACAGGCCAAGTGGATGGGCAGGCTTCCCAAGGCACTGGGTCCAGCAGCTGCACACTCGCCCCGCTCGCGGGGCACTGTGAGCTCTTTAATGCCCATAAAGTGAGTCTTGTGCTTGTCCCAGATGATGGATAGCCCTGTCTGCGGACCTCACAGCCCTCGTACACTGGCTGCTTTGTGGTATGTGACAGCACCCCCACCCAACCTCTCTGCAGTGTGGGGTGTAACTCCCTGGAAGCTCCATCCTCTGGGATCCACGAGCGTCATGGTTCTCTAAGCCAAAAGCCATCAGGGAGAGTTTACTCCTGTGTGACAGGGTGGTGGTGCGTGGAAAAGCCAAATGGGAGTAGCTGGAATCTAAAGAGCCATCCCCTCTGATGGGCTTACAGGGACTGCACTCGTTCCTCTAGGCTTTCTGCTGCTGACACATAATCCCACACTGCATGTCCATTCGCCTCAGTGGAGCAGAACAAAAAACTATTGGGTGTCTATTTAAAAATACTATGATCTCAGGGCGGGAAAATCAATGCCACTGTGGTGGTTGTGAAGTCTAAAATAGGAAAGGTAGGCATCCTGAGCAACACTTAACCGGCAAAATCTGATTTTTGATATGTAATACAGGCCATGATAGTAGCCTGATAGACAAGCGATCAGCTTGCTTTACTTTGGACAGGAAATGGGTGCCATGTGGTGGATTGTGGATGTTGTTGCATAGATTTTCAGTTCCGTCGGTTCGCTCTTAAGTCTGGTGCCATATCAGATAACGTTCCATTTCAGTGACTTGGGCTAAACAGCCCTCCCGGGTGAAATGCCAAAACGACGTGACCATGCAGCCAAAGGTAATGTCCTCGGAGGTATAACCATCATCCCTCGGATTTCCCGGCTGCAGTCGCTCGTTGCCACGCCAGCTGGCTGAGGCTCGTTGCTCCTTTTAGGATCCCATGAAAGCTGTGCCAGGGGCGAACTTCCCCAGCCTGTCAGGCCTTACATGGTGAGGGGAGAGTCGAGCCCCGGGCAGAGCTCTGGCTCTGTGGGTCGCGAGCTGGCCCCCCCGCCCCGCCCTGTCCCGCTCTGTGCTCCCTGGGCTCAGTGTTGGGCTACTCACATCAGTCATCACACACTGGTGCCCACAGGCCCATCACGTGTGGTGTGTACCCTCCCGCCATCTGCTACTGACCCTATGCTCTCTTAGTCTCTGTGGGTGTCATTTTATACCTGCTCTCTTCAATCTCTGAGGCTTGCTGTGAAGGCTGCTTGTGTGAAAATGATGTTGGTGTGGGGGATGGTGGATCAAGCAGTAAGATTAAAGTAAGATGATATAAACTAAGAGCAATGGCATTCCTCAAGACAGCACTTAGACAGATGTTGCTGCTCAGTGTTAAGCCAGTCAGGTTTCTTAGTGTAAAGAGTGCTGTTATCTAAGCTTTCTGTGTCTCATGCCAGTGTCCATGCCCTGACTGTTCACAATTTCCATGTTTGTTTTCACTCCCCAGTGTGATTCGGTCCAGGTCATTCCCATCCCCACTGTATGTATTATTTTTATTTTCCTTTTGCATGCTTCTCTGCTTTCACAAAGAATTAGATGTAGTTGCATGTCTGATTTGAAATCAGTGGGGCTGCTTTGCACGAGAAGGTGCTGCTGTATTCCGGTCTTGCCTTTTAAACCTATGTCCCAAGCAGACCTGCTCCTGTACCTGACCACTGAAATTAGAGAGATGAAAATTTTTGTTTAAATGCTGATGGCTAATAAGGCTGAGGTGAATGTGATGGCTGTGCTCATAACATGAATTTGGGATGTCCACACCCTTCCCCTGCTCCTATATTTGTCTGTCACTTGCGCCGTTTGTTCGTTTGAGCATGTGGACGACAACATATATTAATGTAAAAAGGTCCCGTTTCTGAGAACTAATTCCCTGTCTGCATTAGCCCAGTCTGTATGATTGGGATTGGTTGCCTTTTTTCCCCCCTGTAAAATCCCAAATTCCTTGTCCTTAGTCTGCATGTCGTTTCTAATTGTAATAATAATGCATGATTACAGGCATTGATCTAGGTATCATTATCTACCTGTAAGTGCTTCTGAAGCCATCCACTCTGAGTTCAGGATATGCTCCTTTCGGGGACTGTTACAGAAAACTCCCCAATCTAACCATTTTAAACTTGCATGTCCTGCCAGCTGTTCCCGCAGGGAAGAGTACTTTGCTGCTTATGTTATGAACCAGTACCTTTTGGTGTCAGCTTTGATGGTAGCATGTAACCTGTTTGTTTTCTGCCTGCAATCATAGATGCCATGGTTTTAATTCATTGTTGGGTTGTGCTAGTATTATTATTTACTATAAGCTCTGCAAAAATGCATTTTAACACGTACAAGCAGATAATTTTTTTGTTTAATGGAAACCAGCAGTCTGGTATGCAGAAGTCAGTCCTTGAATAGAAATACCTCTTGGTTGTGTTTCTATTGATGTAGTATTCAAAAATGTTTTGGAATAGCAATTTTGCAAAAATAAGCAAACATTTATAGCTTTTTTTGAGTTAAGAAGCTACTGTGTATCACTGGTCATACAGCTTTGAAAGGCACCGTTTACTGGAAAAAAAAAGATTGGACTGATTTTGGCACAGTCCTGCTCTGTGTGTTGAGTGAATAACGATATGGAAATGGTCTGAATATGATTGTAGGGCTGCAACAACCAATCGATTAAAACTGATTATTAAAATAGTTGCCAACTAATTTAATAATCGATTAGTTGCGTCTACGTTATTATACACATAAGTACAGTGGCTACCTCCTAATTTGGGAGCAGTAAGCTAACCAAAGCTGTGGTGGCAGTAAAGCACCATTAATAAGCTGGATGCCGACCGTCATGAAAGAAAAAGGTGACGAGAACCAATGGCGTGCCTTGAGTAGCTTATGTGATGAATTCTGAAAGAATTGGAAAAAAATGTTTAAAAAAAGGTGGAAGCAGACACAACAGAGTCTTGTTTTAATTCTGCTAGAATTTGACGATAATTAGCTGAAATTAGATTGAAGAGACAATGATGTATTATGTGGCGTGGAGTTTTTGCATTTTATGTAATTATTCAGATTACTTAATGCAAATCCTTCATTCAGTGGTGCAGTGGAGGGTAAATGCACATAAATGCCATTTACGCACCTTTTACTGCTGTGCATATAGTTTACCCACCTTAAATTTCTTGTTACCACTAAAGTCTATGGCGTTTCATGAGAGTGCAAACCGGCGCATTTTTAGCGTAAAATGCGGAAAAGGCTTTTTCTCCGCAATAAATGTTTACTTTGTTTGTCCGTAATAAATGCAGACAAACTCGCTTGCGTGCTCTCTCCCCCTGTCACATATATATATCAACATTAAATAACATTATATAATTATTTAATAATATTCTTAGTTGCAGCAGTGGTAGTCTGTACTTTTACATTAAAAAAACTGGAGTACTGAATACATTATGTAAAGCACCACGCTGGTTGCACCTCATAAAACAAGATTTTGTGTATTTCATTGCATTGATTCAGCTGCTACAAAATTACAATTTTTTTATACTCTTAATGTAGCATACATTTGTTTTTTATGTGAGTTGCTGGAAACAACCTTAGTACAAAGACAGACTGGGTTATTAAAAATGGCTGGAAATCGAATTGGTTTTCGCCCCCGCCCCCCCACTCCCCAATTAATCAGAAAATTAATCGATTATCAAAATAATCATTAGTTGCAGCCCTATATGATTGCTCATTGCTCAGGGTGCTGCCCTACGAAGGTTTGACTGGTGTGTTAAATAACCTACTTTGAAGTACTGCATGTCCACCAGTAGTTAGTTTAAAGCAAGGCTGTGATAAGCATTTACTTGTAGGATGTACTGTGCAGAAAACTGATGTAAAAGGGAACAGTTCATGAACTCTGTTTACAAATGTGTGATTTTATAGGAAGCAAGAGCTTTGCTCAGCAGGTGGAAAAATGTGTCCATTGGCGCTAGGAGCTCTGAAATATTACATTTTGAGGTAATTAAAAAAAATGCATGATGGATTTAGAGTATAATGTGCCATAGTCAAAGAAATATATAATTGGATTAATATGCTAAAATTAAAAATCACAACAAATCTGCATTATTGGCCCTTTTGTTAAATATTACAGTACAGTTTTTGAGATGAGTTTGGTGACTATTATTTAAAGTCATTTTCTCCTCTGTGTTTGCTGGGGAAACACATTCACAGAAATGTCCTGTGTACTTTTTCTGTTGAGCTTTATCAGTGAAACCATTGAGCATCTAAGACTGAGCCTGAAGGCTTCAGCTCTGCCGTAAAGCAAGAAGCTTCATAAACTTACAGTAGCCACTTTGAAATGGGAATATTTGATGTTTTCCCTTTGTTTCACTTGTCTAATAGGTCTATGCTGTGCTTTGGGTTTCTGAATGTATAGACTAATTACTACTTTTCATTTAGCTAATACTTCTAAATCGCTAGTGTTTGTGAATAGGACCTATTTTTGTATTTATTGCTTTGCTTATTTGATGATATTTGGTTGCTTCCCTGTGATTTTTTTTTTCTTGTCTAAACTGACTTATCCCCTACAGGAAACTCCTCCGATTGCACTTCTGTTCTGGTTCAGCATTGTTCTTACTTTGTACAATAGCTGAAAACTTCCCTTATTTTTTCCCTCATTGTATTTCAGAATCCCAGAGGCTTATCTATTCATTAAATATGCACTCATGTTAATTCATTGGTCTGTCTGAAGGAGTAAGACTTCACATTGCAAACGCATTTGTTTTTATCTAGATTACCTTTCTCAGCTTTTTTTTTTTTTTTTTTTTTTTTTTTTTTTTAATATAAATGTAAACACTTCAGGTATTTAATAATTACATGTACATATCGATAATGTAACTAGGCTGATATTTCACAAGGGCTTAGTTTTTAAACGGTTTTGCTTCACAGGTCGTTTTGACAGCACTGGGGACTTAATCTCTTGATTTTTGTCTCCCCAGATCATATATTGACTACCCTTGTTTTCTCAGCTCTTTCCTTTCTCAAAGGAAATGTTAGATGTAAAAACAAATTGTTACTGAAGCGTGTTTTTGCACGCTCTTGCATCAGTCTTGCCTGAAAGCAGTGCCAAGGGCTCCGCTTCAGTCTTCTGAGTGTGAAAGATGCGTGCTTGCATTTGCTTATGCACACTAGAGTATATTGACTGAATAGGTGTCTTTGGAGGCAAACGTTAATCTTTCTCCGGGTTTACCCCAGGCTATGCATCTGTCCTTCATCTCCTTCCTCAAAGCCCTATAACCACGGATTACAAGTTGCAAGTTCCCTGTCCTGAGGGATAACAGCATCTGGTTATGTAATATGCGATGTTCGGCATACCTGTATTAGCATGCACACTCATTACGTCCATCTAGTACTCCAAATTAGTCTTCAATGATGAAGATACAGCAACCTTCTCTGAAGGAAAGCTCAAAAATTAAACTCTGAGCCGCTGGGGTAGTTTCAGCTCTAAAATAGCCCAAGTATCATTTGTGGTAATATCTTTTGGGGTTGAAATCTTCAGATCACCTTTTGTTTGGATGAAATTGAGTGCTGTGCTCTGGTTCACTTGGTCCAGTGATTCATGTCCTTTCTATACATGATAAATTTCAGCCCTTGGAAAGCTTCCTGAATCATTAAGCGCCGTGATCAGTCACCTCTCTCTTACCCTTTTATCTTGGTGCACATCCTCTCTCTGTCTTGTTCTCCCTCTTTCTCCTCTCGCCCCCCACCACTATCTGGTGGCGGTTCTTGGAGCTCATGATGTTTGTGGTTCCTACCCCTCCAGCCCCCAGCCAAATACCTCTTACCTGAGATGAACATATCGGACTACGGCAAGAAGTGTGTGGTGATCGACTTGGATGAAACCTTGGTGCACAGCTCGTTCAAGGTAATGATGGCGTGTCAATTTATGTTGGTTCAGTGCCATATGAGTGCCCCCTTTCTAGATGTCAGATGGTTTGGACATTTTGTTTAGTGTGAGATTTCTCAGAAGTGACCTTTTCTTTAAAAACTCCTCCTCCGTCATACGGTCCATCTGACCATTGATGCTGACAAGTGTGGGCCCACGGCTAGCAATTCACGCTTCGGGCCAGCAGACGCTGCCTCCTAGCCTGAAATTTTCTGAACATATGTGGAAAAAGAGAAAAGCAGTACAGCACCAGATGTGCAGGAGTATCTAGCTGTGCCTTTTCCAGTTTGGCTTGATGAAATTTCTCAGGTTGCCTGTCTCTCTCGTTCTGCAGTTTAGAAATGTTCACGAATGGTGGCAGTAAATGTCTCCCTGCCATCCTGTTGTCTGTGAAAATGGGATACAGAGCGGGAAAGTGGGAGGGAAGAAGAGGGGTGGAGGGAGCTGTCTGGGTCGGAATGGGGCCCACATAGGGGGAGAGGACAGCAATACACACTTGAGTACACAAATACACACACACATGCGCGCGCACACGCACACTCGAGCAAACACAGGGGTGTGTCCGTCTGCAGATTCAAGTCCTCACGCAGACCAGCATTCAGCGGTGAGACATTTTACTTCAAGGGGCTGAGCTCAGTAGCAGAGGTTTGCTTTATCACTTTTTACATTCATGTTATAAAATTCTTATGTTTAATTAAGACCTGCTCACTTCTCTGTGCAATTTTGTTAAACAATCAGCAGCAGACTTAGAAATGGATTTGATATGCCTGGGTTTTCTGAAAGTGACCGATGACTTGAGTGAGAGATGGGAACAGCGGTCTTGCAGTGAAGCCGGTGAGCGCTCATCCATTCTATTTAGGCGAAGGTCAATATGAGTTATGGGATTTTTTTTTTTTTAATGCCATTTGCAGTTTGTGAACCAGATCTGCTGTTAGTACTCAGGCTTTATATCTCTGGACACTTTGATGTTAGCCTGGCAGGCTGAAAGATGAACTGGGGTTGCGTTTCTTTATAAGGAGGGGAAGTTAGGTTTGGAGGCATGCGACCTACCGATGTGTAAGCTGAGGGAATGCTTATTGCAGTGTAAGGGTGTGAAGGATGCACAACTTCTTTTTATTTTTGCCATGATGGACTTTTCCAAGTGGAGTCCTCTAATTAGACATTTAGGCATTCGCCCCTCCCTCCTTAATGCAAGCGTTGCACAGAAGGTCCGTATTCTATCATCAAGAATCTAAATGTGTATGAACTAAGAACACGGTCACAGGCCTTAAGTCTGTTGAAAACAGCTTGTTTTCATGATGGGTAGAGTGCTGGTCTGAAAGGGAGGGCTGCATTCCAATACTCTGACCAAGTGCTGAAGCCTGCTAAGAAAAAGAGCACCAGCGCCCCCTGTCGCTGAGTCTTCATACTGCTTCCAGTCCCCAAGTTTTTTTTATTTATTTATTTATTTCTTTTAACATAACGTCTGGTACAAATTCTTTCAAATGTAAGCATTTTATCTGAAGGTAATTTGTCAAGAAAAGAAAGAAGGAGATCAAAACCAGATGTTTTTCTGCAGCTTTCCCCGTTTCTGTATGCTGTTTAACTCTGTCGAAATCTGATGAGTGAAGTCTTGTTTCTAGTTACTATTTAACCTAAGCTCAGTCTTGACAATGAATGAGGTGACTTTCAGTTTTTTTTTAAAAGAATGATTTTCAGTCCATGAGCATTTTGTATTAGTGACATTTCAGTGAAATAGATGGCTGTCAGTAGGTTATGAAGCCAACAAATTTGTCTGGAGTCTTGGGGGGGAAATGTGGACAGCTGCAAGTTTACTCCCCATCACAGTAATGGATGCATCTTCTTTTCTTTTTGCAGCCGATAAGCAATGCAGATTTCATCGTACCAGTGGAGATAGATGGTACAGTTCATCAGGTACTGTGCCAAAACACCACTAACTGCTTTATTTCACTCTTCCAGTGATTTGCCCTGGTGTTTAATTTTACCTCCACTTCTAACAAATGTATTTTTAGTGACGCATTTCACATTTCTCTCGCTTAAACTGAAGGCCCTCTTTAAAATCTGCCTGTGAAAAATGCTGCATGCCTTTGAAATGGGATGCTGTTGCCGGAGTGAGTGGAGGAGCAGGGTTGCTCAGACATTGCCTGCATACCGAATGTGCGGACGGCGTCGTGGCCTTCCTCCTGAAGACAGGCTCAGGCATCTCCACGCTTCCGCAGAGTGATGACTGCGACCTGGTTCAAGTAATCCAGGATAGGCTGTGTGCACCTAGGTTGGCCTATTCATGATTACTTGCACTAGGAGCTAGCCCCATAACCACCAAAGGATACTGGACGAGCCATGAGGAACGCCGATTGAGTCCCCTGCATCCCTGGCTTTAAACACTTCTTCCAAAAGAACCTGTGGGCTTTGCTTGTGTCAGGACCCTATCAGACAGTTGGTCGCCCTGGTGTGCTCACCCAGCCTGGCCCCCTCACCTCCTCATGGATGTGATTTCTGACTCGTTTGACACCTGTCCTTTTATTTTTGCAGGTCTATGTACTGAAAAGGCCACATGTGGATGAGTTCCTACAGAAGATGGGGGAGCTGTTTGAATGCGTCCTTTTTACAGCTAGCCTAGCCAAGGTTTGTCCGTGCTAATGCATTCTTACAAGACGAGCATCAGAATGGCCATTCTGGTTGCTTGGAAATGTGTGTGAACCATCTGCCTCCGTTTGATTGCCATCTTCGTGTCCCTCTTCCTGTCTCTGTACTCCGCCGTGCTCGGTCTCCAAAAGCCAGGGTGAGTGTCTCTGGGGACTGCTCTCCCAGCCAGTCAAGCGGGTCATAGACGGCAGAGTGTTTAGGTGTGCTTAGTTTGAGTAACAGCTTAATGCTGCAGTAGATCAGTGTGTAGAGTTATGGTTTTAGTCTGGTAGGTATGTGTGTGTGTGTGCGTGTGTCCTTCTGTCCGTCGTCCCCTTTTCTGAAAGGGGTCAGTATCAGCAGAGTACAACGTCATTGTCCTGGATGTTACTCCAAAAGTCTTCCATGTGTAAAATGTATTGAACAGAGAGTTTGTGTTATTAAGGTTAGCCTGGTGCAAACCTCAGGAGAAATAAGCTTGCTGGCTGAGTACAAACACACGGACAGGCCCTAAACAGATGATAGTCTGAGCCAACTTTTAATCACTAAGAACCGAAGGACTTCGATTGAATAGCAAGGCGAAGGCCTGAAAACTTGGAGGCCTGCCCTGTAAATGCCTGCTGGTCTTGCGCTTCAGAGTTCCAGTAACTATTACCTCCAAGGTCTGGGGTGGACTGTCCGCCAGTCTATCTGAGGGATGAGGCACAGGAGGAGCTGAAAAATACCTTCTTTTCTTTGACCTTTGCTGCTGTCTCCGAAACATAACTTAGGTGGAGTTCAGGTAAGACCACTGTTGTGACATGACTGCTGCAGCTCACAGCAGTAGATTAGATGACCCTCCCCCCCAGCCCAGCTCAGTTTGCAGGTCCACACTCATCACAGTTATTTTCGTGATGTACTCCTGGTTTGTTCATGTGCATTGCAGAAACTTCCAATGAACCTCAGCAGGCTCGCTAGGTCATTACGGAACAAGGAATTTGCCTAAGGTTGAGTCCAAATGAACCCTGTGTTGCTGATGAACGTGGTAGTCAGTTTGTAGTGAAGCACCTGCTTTCATTCTGCATTCTGTTGTCTGCTGTGGGATGGAGGAGCCGTCAGTGCAGTGATGTCAGAGCTGAGGCTCATTCGGGCTCCTGTACGGGCATGCTCAGGGAGCCTTCGAACTGTGCTCATGGGTAGGATTCCTCTGACGGGCTGCTTCTTTGCAGTATGCAGACCCTGTGGCGGACCTCCTGGATCAGTGGGGGGTGTTTCGAGCCCGGCTGTTCCGAGAGTCCTGCGTGTTCCACCGAGGGAATTACGTCAAAGACCTGAGCCGATTAGGGAGGGAGCTCAGTAACGTGATCATAGTGGACAACTCGCCCGCGTCCTACATCTTCCACCCGGAAAATGCCGTAAGTTTCTCAACCTGCACTGCTATGAAAAAAATTCATTATGCCACCAATGTACTATTTCCCGAGTCAGCAAGGTTCCCGCTGTCATCTGTACAGCACTCTAACATGAAACAAATTTCTCTGAAGACATTTCTGAAGATAGCTCAAATATTTTTGGGAAATGTACTGTTCATGAAAGATGTGGACATTGCTACTAGTGCCGCAGTTTCCGTGGTAATGAAAAGATTTCCATGGACTTTTGGTGCTCTGTACACGTGTTTGCTACTGCTGCTGATCCATGGAAGTTTCTGCTAGTCAGTCTTTCTAAGGGAAAAGGGAGGGTGGGACTCACCACTTGCTGGCTTTTTGTGAATAATTCACGGGGTGACTCACCACTTGGTCTTCCTGCTGAGAGGGTGGTGCAGGGCCATTTTTGGTTGTGGTCTGGGTGTAGCGAATCTGAGGCTCCTTTCTCTCCCCTGTGTCTGGCAGGTCCCGGTACAATCGTGGTTTGACGATATGACGGACACAGAATTGCTGGACCTGCTCCCGTTCTTCGAGGGCCTTAGCAGAGAGGAGGACGTTTACAGCGTGCTCCAGAACCTGAGGGGCAGGTAGCCCGGTCTCCAGGGACCTCACCCGTTCTTGCCCCCATCCCCCCCCCCAATCTATGCTTGGTGTGTGCTGTCATTCCTTCGACTGTTCAGTTGTTTGTTGAGGGGAGAGGAAATTGAGTTCAGATGGTGTCCCAAAAAAAAAAGAAAAGAAACCCAAACTTCACAAGCGAGAATAAAGAGATGGGCGGGCCCACTAATCTGGCGTATTTGCTGGTCTTCAGAGTGTCTGAAAACTGGCCCCATATTAATATCTGAGCTAATAAACACATCTGGTCACCATTTTGGGAAAGTGCTTATTTAGTGCAGTCATGGAAAAAAACAGATTGGCATCATAAGGTAACATTCTGCGGGATTGTTCGGCCGCAGAGACGACCATGAATCCCGTCAGGCTAAAGGTTGGGGACAAGCGTGTAATTAAAGTGAGTCTTAAATTGCGCCCCCTAGTGAGCTGAAGCTGCCTCTAACTTCCAGCTTTGGGATGAACTATTGAAGCGTTTGTTTTATAAAAAGAGGTGAAGCAGGTGATGTCGTGCCAGGAGCCCTCCGTGTTTTTATCTGCCTGGCAACGAGCACAAGATGCCGGGAAGGAGGTGGGGGGGGGGGCACTTGTAAACAAAGGCTGAGAGTGGTCATAAACATCACCGGGGAGAAAAAGTGACGGGGAGGTCAGCCGCCCTATCACACTGGCCCATAAAGGTGCCCCCTGCTGTCTTGTTTTGAAGGTCATCCCAATCCAAAGGCCTCAGCCAGCCTTGCACTGATAACATCTCATAACACCCAAGTTTTTGCCCTGCTTTTCCATACCTCCCCTGTTGGTTGGATTCCTCTGATCTGTTTCAGCTTTGCAAAATCCTCTTTGGGGAGGTCTGACGGAGTTTCTGGTCGGACTCTGCCGATTGTTTACATGAGCCTTTGCCTGTCAACCTAGCAGAGCGTACGGGTGTGTGTGTGTGTTAGCATACATGTGAATGTCATGGCCAAGCGTGTCTCTGTGTGTCAGGGTGTGTGTGTGAGAGATTGGGAACGTGGCCATCTGTGTGTCTGAGCGTGTGTGTGTGTGTGGGTTTGAGCTCCAGGACTGGTATCTGGTCCCCACAATGTATAATATGCATGACCACACACCTACACACGTACACGCAAACATACCCCGGGGGTGGGTCCGTGTCAGTGCCAGTGGCGCTAAGGCATGCGTGTCTCACAGAGTACGCACACACAGGATCACTTCCTACCTTTAATCCCCAGCATTTCCGTAGCACAAAGCACAAGCAAATAAATCTCCTCTACATAAACATGGCGCCGTGTGCCTGAGCTTCTCAATGTTTTTAATTTGAGATTTGAGTCTTTTCTTTGTGACAGAAATCATGCCTTTCCCGCAGGAAAGATTCCATCGAGGCTTAAATGAAATGTGACCAAAACACGAATCGCTTAAACGAAACACCCAGAGATGGAGATCGTGGGTCCGTGGCGGAAACGCTGCAGCTGTGCATGGCAACGGTCAGACGCAAGAGTAAACACAGGGGAGGGAGCGGCTTGCTGGAAGCAGGGAACTGCTTTGACTTTAATCACATCCCAATCTGAAACATGCTCAGTGAACGGGGCCGTTTCTCTGGTTTATGTCTCCGCCAGCTGGGGCACAGATCTCAGGGTCCACCTTGATCGTCTGCTCATTCTGTGGTTGACTGCGTTCACTCAGACTCTAAAAGCTGCTTATATAACAGATCATGGGGTGTCACTGCTGCCAGCTCATTATCACCTCCTAGTGGACAGAGCATCCCAACCTTCTGCCCTGTGCTGTTTGGAATAGGCGCCAAGTAACCATGTTCCGGAAAAGCAGTTGGAAGATGAAAGGCAGGATGGACAACTATGTCAATAACATTATTATTTACATTAATTTGTTTCCATATTTATATGTTTTTACATAGCTTGCATTTTTATACACCGCAGATTTGTTCATGCGCACATTTTTACTACAGTGAGTCCTCGAGCACCATCCTGCGAAATCTCTGTGTGTGTATATAACAAGTCTGACGAGAAGCTTGGCCACAGCGAGCGGAAAGCCCCCTCTGAAGGTAAGCCCCCAGAACAACAGACAGGGACGCAAAATGGGCTAATAAAATGAGGGTCACATGACCCTCGCAGGAAGACAGGTCTATGAGCTAGAAAAGACTGTAAACAGGAAATGTGACCTCTGACCTCCTGCAGGAGATTTCCTATTGGCTGGACTGTGTGATGTACAAAACGGTGCCCCCAACCCAGTCCTGCTGGGATGGCAGCCATGGGGGATGGGGGTGTCTGACCCTCGTGCCACTCTCATCATCTTCCACAATATTATTAACCATCTGCCCAGGCCTGAAGGTCCTGTCAGCTAGCATGAGGAAGAGCAAAAATACTAACCAGGGACGGGACACGGGAAGATCACAGGAGGACAGAAAAATGAGTTTTATTACAGCTCGTTTGATTTTGACATCGGAACACACGCCACCACGCGATTGGGACTCGGGCACGTATCACGAGCCCCTTCTCTGAGGCTCGTGGAGGAACAATCCATCACACCTCCGTCAGGGCGACTGCAGCCACACATCGCACACAGACGTGTTCGGTGGGCACGGAGCGGGGGGCTGCCAGGGTGCCGGCACGTGCTGGAATGTGCGAGGAAGCATACGCACATCTGCTTTATTTTTCAGCCTGAATTCCTTTCCCACCTGCAGGACTTTCCCAAGTCCTGGATTTAATTAGGACAGGAAGCTTTGGGGGATTGTTGGGAGAGGTCCTGTGGGGGTTTGTGGTGGGGAGGGGGAACTGGTACTGGGTTCTGTCATACACAGTTAAACACAGACGTGGGGGGGTGGCAACAAACTCAGTTACATGAGCCCCCCCCCACCCACCCCCCCGGCCTTTCTCCTCCCTACTTATACATCTCTCTCCTGGTCCCTGTTTATAAACCCATGGCTGTAACAGCCTATATCCACAAGTGTGGAGAAAAACGCCAATGGGTCACTAATAGACTCACTTTCACGGCTTGACGTAACCAGGCACACTGACATTCCAGAGGATACAAGCAACACTGGCGCTGACCCTAAGAAGAACCATCCAAACTAATCAGCCGGCGTTCCAAATCAATGACCAAGGTTCCAAATCAATGACCAAGGTTCCAAATTACCACTCAAGGTTCCAAATCACCCCTCAAGGTTCCAAATCACTGTCCTTAGTTCAAAGTCACAACGGTTCGCTTGACATCACTGAATGCAAAAACAAATGCAAGTGACCACTGAGGGAATAATCATGCGTAAAACGACACCCAGACCAGCGGCGCGACAACCCAAGAGCAAAGAGCAGAGATGCTCCGTAAAAGCAGAAAATGAGGTCTCAAAAAACTGCCATTTGCTCTTATGCTTCATCTGTCGAAAAAAATGCATGTATATCTTAAACAAATGCCTGAATATGAACAAGTTAGAGAGGACATGACAGCAGTCTTATTTTACACCAGATGTTTCATCTGTATGAATCATCCTCACTTGTATCAGTAGCCAGGTCCTTTTAAAAGACTTTTTTTCGCAGTTGTTTATTGTCACTTCTCCCATTCCCATCTCAGATGAAAATAAACAGACTCAGCAGCTGGCTGGGTGGGCAAAGAACTGTGAGATTCCCAGGGAATATTCCCAGTCCTACCCTGAGAGTCTGCTGGGGAGGTGCAGACCATTCTCAGGTGAGCGAGGGAACGTTACTGTCAAACCCGCAGCCCCAATGGTGATGATAAAAGGCTGCATCAGGGCCGCGGGCTAAGGGGCCGAGCGCCGTGCTTCTCGCTGGCGTGTATCTCGAGGAGTCACAGAGTCGCCGAGCTGCATTATTCAGCTACCTGCATGAGCCGCTTCTGATTATCAGTGCTTTAGGGACCACGTGCACAGATGCCCCCCCCCCCGCTACCCACCCACCTGGTTGATGTGTTTCAGTTTGTCGATGATCTGGCTGATGACTGGCTCAGGGGCCTTTTGCTTGGGTTCGGGGCTGTTCTGCTGGACACGCTTCCCTCCCGAGCCAGACAGCCTGAGGCAGAGGAAGGTGGACAGGAGGACAGATGGAGAAAGGGAAGCATAAGACTGTCAGGAAGTGCCTGGTTTTCACATCACTGCTGGGGGTAACAACTCACTGTCATGACATCAGTACCCAGTTATTAGGATTCTAATCATTTTCCAATTTAAGCCACCGGTCTAGGTGATAAATCCTGTTAAACTGCAGTTATATTGCCACCCAGTGGTGAAGTGAAAAATTTTAAAAAATCTCTGTGAAGAACCAAATCCTTTAATAACTAAAAGATGTGTCTATGACATCTTTTTAATAAGATGCTAAAAAAAAAAATCAGCAGTACAGAAGTATCATCAGGCTTAGCCCAAGCCAAACCAACCCGCTGGAATCCCTGGTAGCTGTCCTCTATGTGACTACTGGCACGAAATCAATGAAATCTACCAGGCGCCAAGCAGAAACAAACAAATCACTCAGCAGAGAGGTGGGGCGCTTGGCATCTCTTTCGGGTATAGTTGGAGAACGATACATCAGTGGAGGGACGTGGACACACACACACAAACAGGTTTGTCTTTGTGGGGACTCTCCATTCATTTCTATGGGAAAACTCTAATCCCAACATGACGACCTTAACCCCTACCCAGCCCTAACCTTAACCATAAGTAACCAAACAAAATATGAGACTTTTGTCATTTTTATTTTTTTGATCGCAGTCACAGATTTTCATAAAATGTGGTCCTCAAAATGTAATATATATCTGGACCGCGCACACACGCACGCACAAAGCCAACGTGCACACACTGTCAAAATGACAGCAAGATCCCGGACAGAATAACAGATTCGTCCACTGGGAGATGGGTTTAGCCTGGCGAGTGCAGGAAGTGAACATTAGGGGGCGGCATGCTGCGTGTATTTGTGTGCGTGCCGCTCCGGCGTCCCTGGGCTCCCAGACTCGGCAGGCGACTGACAACACAGGGTCCAGCCTGTGAAGCCTTCAGAGCTCTCGTTTCAGCTAATTATTCTCAATTAAAATCTAATTAGTTCTGATGCACAGAGAGGAAGAGTCAGGCTGGTGAGATAGAAGTATTCACTAACTGTATCAGTACTTATACTGGCTGTGAATGAATCAAAATCAGATATATGATGCGTGGAGTCATACTTAGATATCGTTCTCAGTGGTCATAGTGCAAAATAAAATTTAATAATAAGTAAAAAATAAATACTAAGACATATAAACATAATATCAACATGACATTTTAAAACATAGCATTAAGACAAAGACAGAAGGGTACATTAGTACAGCTCTCACATGGCACAGCAGTATTCGCTACAGTACTGATATGTACACTGGCACTCCCATAAGAAGTACTCTTACGGGAGTAAGCAGGACTCACAAACAGTCGAGTACAACTTCCCTCGCACACTGACAGTATCAATACTAAATTGCCCTGTTTGTAAGCACATCCCTTCTGACCCACAGCAGCAATTAATGGTTTCACTATTTACAGTACTTGTGAGGACTCATCAATATTCACTGATGGTGCCACGACTCGTTTTAAACGTGGGGGAGGGGTGGCAACAGGGGGGCACTGATCGGAGGAGGGTCAAGTCTATTTTGACTATACTGTACATTAACAAAAGCTGTGTCTAGTCTATATCGAGTATTACTCACTTTGACAGCCGCAGTAAGAAACTTATTGACTCTAGCACTGTATTTCCTTCTGTTGATTGTTCTACTGTTTTTAAAAGTATAAAAATGTACTTTTTTATGGCGTTGCCAATACTTCCTGCGGCCATATCCGCAGAGCACCCGCTCCATACTCCAGCAGAGAAGTAATTATTCGCCATCGCGTCTCGCTACTCCATCAAGCGAGCTGCCTCTGCCAGTTATTTATTCGTCTTATTACTTTCACATCAGAACACCTTTCTAATGTTAATTATCGCAGTAATAGCGTGGTGACGCGCAATCAATCGAGCAGGGAGGTTAGAAATATTGATTAAACAAAAGTGACGGGGAAATAAATGAAATGTCCTTTCCCTGCTTTGTCCTTTCGCGGGCTGTCGGGGTTCGCGCTTCATTCCAGTTCCCGTAGGCAGAGTACAGTACTGGCTGACTGTCACCCCTGCGCTACATTCACAGTAATTCTTAATTTCTTCACCAGCGTTAACCTACATCGACCAAGCGTCACGTTCACGGTGTATAACGAGTTCCTGACATAGACTGATCAGGCCCAGGTGAAATTACCTTGGATCTGGTTCATCAGACCACCACCACCCCCACCCCCCCACCGGCCGAATCGGTCAACGCCGCATCCCGGAGATTGCAGTCCGCTGCAGCTCCTTAATCCACTCTGCGTTGCAGATGTTGGCATTTATTACCTGCCTGCCGCTGGATCGCGTCGGACCCCGCTGCTTATATATAATTTATGCGTCGAACATTGAGGGCACCGTTTCAAGATACGCAAAGCTTCTGCTCATCTCCCAAATCGAAGGTGAGAACAGGTGGAGATGAATTATGTTTTTTGCATGCATTTTATAATTAAATTGGAAAATGAATAAAATCCTAATCACCCCCCTTTTCCAGCACAGAGCTGGGGTTGGTAATCGCTACCATTTTTTACAGCACCAGAAGAACCGTTTCGGAGTCCCATGTGTTGTTTTTGACCCAGATTTGGGGCAGGAACTACTACAAAAAAACGTTGGATGCCAGTGAGATGGACTGGAAAGAGGAGAGGATGGTACAGGGGATGAAACGGGGATAGAGACAGGCAGGAATGTAGGAGAGTTAGGCGGGAATGAAAATACATGCATAAGTGTATGGTAGGCAAAAAAAAAACAGCATAAGTGCATTACCTTAGCAAACAGCTTTATCCCTAGCAGCTGAAAAGGCTAGCAGTTTACTGTAACCCATCACAAAACTGTATATATACTGCAATAACTGAGCTGGGGTGGCCGGATTAAGGGTACAAGAGCGGTTTTTGCCACATCTCACTAGCTGCTTTTGTTAAACACGCAGCCGTCCGCATGGGAAAAGATGAGCTGTGTGTGTAGATGTGGACAGGACACATGTTACTGTAGGGCTTATGAGGATGAATCACACCGAAATAAAAAAATAACCCCCAAAAGTCTGATTCTGCTGATGTTTAGATATGAGCTATGAAGAGCAGAAGCTTCCTGCCATTCGGACGAGTCAAACAGAAGAACTGAGCGCAGCATGTCGGCAGGAGCAGAGTCAGCTCTGGCCCTCTCCAGGCTACGGATGACATTGAGAGCTATTCGGGGTGTGTGTGGGGGGGTCTCCTTCACTCTGCCCCCGTCCACTTTTATTCTCTCCGTGGTTCCTAATTAACCTGTGCTGGTCCCACCCCCCTACCCACCCACCCCCAGGGAAGCAGTAAATCATTCCTATACTCTGCTTAACTTCACTTCACTTCACTACTGAGACGCAGTAATGCTCAAGGAGGTGAAAAGTAGTCCCTTGTGGCAGGGTGTGGTACTGCCTCTGTCAAAGGAAGCCTCAAGTCAATAATGTCCCATCTTGGTGATGACATTTGGACATTTTATACTCTTTAACATTTATCTATATAAAATCTTATGTTCTTTAAAAATCAGTTTTATACATTCAGTCATTAATATTATAAACTGCTGTCAGTAGAAGGACATACCTGGCTGTCATTTCTTGACCGTTCCAGCAGTGGGAGCCGTTGAGCGCTGGGGTCTCCTTGCTGCACATCGTCTCCCCCAGGTTGCCGTAGAAGGTCTTAAAGCCCTGCAGGCTGGCGATGAATTCCCTTTGATGGAGGGGAAAAGAAAAGGAAGGAGAAGAGCGAGGGAGATGTGGGGAAAAGAGAAAGGAAGAGGAAGAGTGAGGGAGGTGAGGAAAAAAGAAAAGAAAGGAGAGTTAAAGTCACAAGAGAAAATGGAGGGAAAGTGCAAAAACATGGGGCCGGTGTGTGGCTCAGTGGGTCAGAGCGCAGTACCTGTGACCAGAAACTTGCTGGTTCAAATCCCAGGGTCAGTAGAGTGATTCTCACCATTGGGCCCTTAAACAAGGCCCTTGACCCCCAAGTGCTCCAGGGGCCATCTGGCCCTGCTTTCCCAAATGGACGTCACCTTAGATAAAAGCGTCCCATAAATAAGTGCAGGTATGTCTGCTATTCGTACAGGTATATAGCAATAAGTTTTCGGAACTCTCATTTGCTCTTTTCTATCATAGCCAGATGAGAGCAAAGCTAAGGGGTCAGAGCGCAGGGTCAGTCATTTATCTGACATTTTTCGGGGGCGGGGGAGGGGGTTCTGGGCCCAATGGTGATGTGACTGCTCTGCCAACCACAGGATACGAACCAGCGACCTTCCGAACACAAACCGGACCAGGAAATCCTGCTGAGTCACATACCATGGGGAGGGAAGCAAAAAAATGTCAAAAGCTCCAACAAAACAGACAATTTGTACATTTTTTTTGCATGGCACAGATATGATTCCTCGTGAGGCTGTTAACTTGGCACGCACAGAAACACAAGCGGTGCCAGTGAATTCAGCCCAACTAGAGCAGCAGAGAGAGCGATGTGCCCACCTCCCAAGCCACCTGTCATGCCTACAAGGTCCGACGGGCAATGTGGCAAAATGTCACTGTCTCTGTACTCCCTGGTAACAGAGGAACAGGAAACGTGCATGCCTGGCAAGGTCCCACCTACGTGTGTGGCCAAGTGCGTGATATTCGCCACGTAAACAATCACACGGAGCTTAGGCGGCGATTGATACCCGGCAGCCGACACCGTGTGACATGGGCCAACATGCCGGGGTCTGATTTAGCAGGATCATCTGAAGAGAGCTATCCTTTCTGGAGGCAAACGACGTTACCAAGGAGCTCGTCATATATGACTCGGACACTAGGAAGGGGGCCAGCGGATCATCGCTTCCATAAACACGGAAAATCTGCCAGGTGATCACGGATGCGAGGCATTAGCGGGCAGATGCACATCGGTGTGGGGGAGTCGTATTAAACAGCAGGCGAGCCTTTTATCCCCGGCTGGCCCGAGGCTGGCCCCCCCGTCCATCTGCCCCCTTGTTACCGGGCCCGTCATCCCCCCCCCCGAGCACGTGCAAAAGCGTCAGCCACGGGGGATGGACACAGCAGCTGTGGTCGCACTTAAAGGGCTGACTTGTGCGCTCACTCGGGCTCACGCACACACACACGCGGTCACACGAATCCCCCCCCCCCCCTACACGTTCACAGCGATACCGTGATGCACAGAGTTGCGTTTGCGCTCAGAAGCATCGACACCCGCTCTCTTCTGCGGCTTGTTAGCCTCCCCGCTGTTTCATTGTCACGTTTTCTAAGTGATGTGAGATTAAACGGCCCTTTCACAGGCAAAGGATCTGTGTTACGCAGGCTACCCCGGGAGTTTTAGCGCCTTTCAGAGGGAAAACAAATAACGGTAATAGCAGGAGTATTACGAGGCCCTAGAACCACCCCTACTGTAACATGGCAACCCAGAGCCATAACACCCGAACCCCACGAGTCACATGGGTGTTGTACACACTTTGCCAAGGGGGCGGGGAGTTTCTCCTCATTTCTGCTCTTTCTGTTAAGCAAATGGTGTGCAATCCTCATCACCCCCTCCCCCCTCCCTCCGTACAAACCTGCGGCGGCCAGCCAGGGTCTCTTCCGGGTTAAAGGGCACGAGCTGCAGCACGTGTCGGTCAGGAACGGGGGCGCCGCGGTCAGCAGGGGTCGATGCTGAGCGAGACGTACGGTGAGTGGAGCGGGAGCACATGGTACTCACCTGCAGAGAGTGTGTGGGGAAACAGAAAGACTCTGACACACTGACAGCACAGCGTTACACACTAAAAACCAGACTCTTTAACACACTGGCTCTAGATTTAGTAGCAGAGAATTAGAGAGCAAGTTTCCAAAACTCAATCAGTCCATTTTGTTTTTTGTTGTGTCTGAGAAGAGACCGCCAATGACTTAAAGTCAGACTTCCTCATCTCATGTTTCAGTATCGGGAACCAAAACTTATTCAGTCCTCATGTAATCCAATGAAGAACTTTTGTTAAATTTGCAAAACTCACTAAGTCCACAGCAATTTTACCAAAAATGTGTCCGGTGGACTGAGCAAGTTTTGGGAACTTGCTCTTCAATTTGGTCTTAAAACAAACTCAGAGAGAGAGACACACCTGTACCCATCTTGTCACCCTTCTCTGCTCTCCCTCCTCTCCTGCCTGTTTTTTTTAAGAGGGTGAAGATTCTCTACTGGAGACGAGAAGTTGCGGTGTACATCTAAATCAGCACCCGTCTCGTCTTTCCGCGTGACCCCCCCAACCCCCAAAACACAAACACGTAAATGAGCTGCAATTCGTCTTCCTTCAGACAGCTTGTATTGTTTTTCTCCAGGACGACACAATAATAATAAAAATCTCTGTGTCTCAGATAATAGAAGCGGGACATTCTTTCAGGTGCAATAAAAATGCAAATGCCTGTTAATGTTTTGCTTGCGGTTTAAGGATGTGCCTGAGGTTTAATTTCCCCTGGGGGGTTTGGATTCGTGGTTTAATTCTAACTCCAAATGTTAGTAGCTAATTGTGGCCAGTGTCCCCCTAAGTGAGTATAGTGGGGAGCTGAGTGCTGAATACTGATGTGTAACAGAACTGGGGTTTAGTCTTCATCATCTTCATCACAAGCCACGGCGCACATCCACAGTCACCCAGCCAAACCGCCTCACAGGCATCGGAGCCTTGTCTCCTTACTAGCCTCCAGCAGAGCGTCGTCCTTCCTGATTCTAACCTGTGTCCAAAGGGTACGAGTCTGAGAGGAGAGTCTGACAAAAGTCTAAGACGACAGTCTAACAGGAGAATCTGAGAGGGGAGTCTGAGAAGGGAATCTGACAGGAGAGTCTAACAGGGAAGTCTGACACGAGAGTCTGACAGGAGAGTCCTACAGGAGATTCTGAGAGGCACACACACACACACAGACACAGACACACACAGTGCTTCCCCAGGGTACTGCACTTGCCGTTATGCACTGAGAGAGGCGCAGGGAGCAGGACTCTGTTCACACTTGGACACACGAGCAAACAGACAGACACACAGACACACACACTGGTTAACCATGCACTGTTAATAAATGATGTCCTGGGAATGTTCCGGAAAACTAGGAAGTGAAAAGTTCAGCAAAATCCCAAACAGACAGAAAGCCACGCCACAATGGCCCCAGCGGACAGCATAAATAATTAATTACAGCACCCCCGCCCCCCGCCACCCCCCCGGCTCCTGTTCTGCGGCTTGAGCATGGCTAGAGTCGGGTTTCACTGACCTGGGAACAGATTCCCAGCATACAGGGAATGGGAGGGCTCTAACACCCTGCTGTCATTGTGAGTGTATCAAAGGGCGTATAGCGCAGTATGACAGACGAGCGCACAGACTCACCGCAGTTAGCAGGCGGCTACGCGAGGACAGAGCGTGACGCAGTGCCAGCCGCACGACTGCGTGTAGCCGTAGCGCCGCCTCCTCCGCGTCCCGCTCACTCCGCATGGCCTTCGTCAGCGCCGCCAGCCCCTCCACGTAGGCCTCCCAGTGGGGCTGCACTTGGGCTGCTCCCCCGAGGCACCCCTGCATGAGGGTGGGGCAGAGGGTGGGGCAGGGTGGGGCTGAGGACAGCCCCAGACAGCGGGGGCAAAGCCAGAGGCGGAGCAGGGCACGGGCGCAGTCTCGGCCGGGCCGCAGGTGCTGTGTGGTGTTCACCACCTCGATGCCCAGGTTGAGTGCCTGCAGAAAGGTGCGGGTGGCCGGCAAGGAGCGTGCCAATCGCGTCATCATCAGCTTGGGGTAAGAGCTGAAGGCCCCGGTCTGCACCCAGGCGCCGCGCAGGCACTCCTCCAAGATCGCTCTGCTGGTCCCGCCCCCTAGGAGGCGCCTGTAGGTCGCCGGGAACAGCCGACTGAAGAAGGCCGTCACTATATCGTCCACACTGGCGTCGGAGCCCATGCTGTAGAACAAGATGTCCAGGAAGAGCTGCCCAACCGCTGTGTTGGTCCCGCCCCCAAGGCTGGGAAACTCCGCCCTCAGCATGGTCTGGGTGGAGTTATGGCCGTGGCGAAGCACCATCTCAAACGCCTCTGCAGAGAAAAGAGTGGTGAGGCGGAAATTAATCATGCGTCATTTCTTTACACTTATCTGACCCTTTTCATCCAAACCCGCTTGCTGTGCTTCGTCCACGGTGGCTAAAGGAGGCATTTATCAGACGCATAACAGCTGGGCTCTGGACCACAGCTCTACAGACACAAACCCAATTCCCCAGGCCGGGTCTGTAGTGAAAGCAAGCCACATAACTACCATAGAGAACAAACAGATTAATCGCAGATTAATCGCGTTCAAGCCGCTCAAAATACTAATTAGGGCAAGTGAAGTGTACAGCACACCAATAAAATCCCGCTAATTCGCACTTCTCTGCGGCGACCTGTTTGAGATTAAGGGGTTCGGGACACTGAGTAAAGACCACCATTAAATGCTGGCCTCCATGTGACCTTCTGAAATGAGAGAGGCATGTTGGGAGGCTGTGGAGAATTTAAAGGAAGTGGTTAAACACTGATCTGGGGCGCCATGGACGAGCGAGGCTCGTGGCAAAAGAAAATCCCAGAAGAAAATAAAAATGCTTCAGTAAGTTGCATGGGGGAAAAAAACCAAGGGAGTTGAGGCAGTGATTTTAGAGACACGGACTCACTGGGAGCAAGAACTGCAAAGAGGTATGAGTTAAAAGTAAGGGGGGGATAGGGGTCAGAGGTCACGCTCCATCGCTAGCTCATTCATGCAGCTACTTGCGTTAGCCAGAGAGTGGCAATGGGTGCTCAGGCATCGCCGCAGAGAAGCCCACATGCTCTGCCTGACCGGCGGCCAGGCGAGGGGCTTATCTCTCCATGTCCGACAGGGCCTGGGGGCAGCCTGTCACCGGTAGCTAATCTACTGCTGTCACTGCGGGGGAAGGAGCCAGGGACCAGCGTGCACACACACACACACACACACTCATAAACAGCCGCAGTCCACAGCACATGCACAGTCCCCCACGCAGATGTGACACACGTATAAATCCAGTTCTTAAAAATCTGACACAGATATACCCCAAACACAATCATACACTCACACAAATGAAAAACCAACACAAAAACACAAACATACACAAGTAACCCAGTCACCTCCTGTCAGTAGTGTAACAGTGGCCTTTTGCAGTGGTGAGAAGAGTTTTGGATGCTCTAGAGAAAGCAACAGTCAAGGTCACATGACCACCTGAGGTACTCATACAGGACAGGGGGGTACTGCTTGTAGAAGTGTGGGAAAGTGCATTCAAATCCATATGCAGCGGGGTCCTGAAGGATGGGGGTGTGGTCCTAATTAGCATAACCCCACCCCATTCACAAAGGCTCACCGGCGGATACAGTCAGGTATTTCTTCATTTACTCATTAGCTCATTTCGTGCAGAAACACACACAAACATCAAACCACATAAAGTGACCCAGGCGCATCCCAGTTCTACCATCAGCCCATCTTAACAGCCAGGTAGGTTCCTGTTGGTACAGGGTTTGGGTCATGAACCGAGAAACAGCACAACGATCGGACCTCTCGCGAATCTTACTGTTCCCTGGGGTTACAAACATTAAATAACTAGGCATGTGTGAAAGGAAATCAGGACAGAACCGCAGGTCCACTGAGTGCAGAACCGGGGCTTCAGCACCCGCAGTGTCAAGGTTGATGTGGATGCTGGGTTGACACTCGTGTAGCGGCTCTGATGGACTGTCCCTCTCCCGTTCTGTTCTCCCTCCATGTCTTTTCCTCCTCCCAGGAATCCCTGGAGCAGCTTCCCAATCTTGCTTCCGTGTCCGCCAAAGAGAGAGTGTGACTTCACTAGCAGCACTCCTCTTCTTATCCCTTTATTCATTTCCATCCGTCCATCGTGCAGAAGCGCCTTTCCAACACCGGGTCACGGCATCAGTGTCTCCAGACTCCAGGGTCTGTCTATGACTGGGAGCATACCTACAGTCAACGGGTCACTCAGAGCAGTGCTCCTCCAACTGGTCCCCAGGGGCTACCAGACAGTCCATCTCTGACAGGAAACTGGGAGGGAGCAAAACCATGAGCCATCTGGGGTTCCCCGAGGACTGGGCTGAGAAACTCCAGTTCGCCACCAAGGACAAGCAGGGCGGGGGCCCTTCCAAAGGCATTGCCGTGTTTTGGCGTAAAGTCAGTGCGGCGCGGCTCTGATACGGCAAGTAAAAATAACCAAACTAAGGAGCCATTTGAACAGGTGGGCCGCCCCCCCCCCGCTGCCTCCCAGGCCCTGACAGGCTCCCGTCGCACCTCCAGCAAGTGATGGGTCTCCTCACCTTTTTTAGGGCTAACATGCTGTGCAAAGTAGAGCATGCATGTGACTGTGTTTGCCATGAGCCTGAGAGGTTTACACACACACACGTCCCCATGTTTGTGGGGACCGTCCGTTGATTTCTATGGGGAAAACCCTAATCCTAACAATGGCAACCTTAACCTCAATCCAGCCCTATCCTTTAACGTAAGTAACCAGACGAAATCCAAGACTTGTTTTTTGACTGCAATCACAGATTCTTATAAACTTGAATTTCCTTTTGTGTGGACCTGATGGTCCCCACATAGTCAGAATAACAGGTTTTTATCACATTGTGGAGACATGTATAATGTATATCTGACCCACACACACACACACACACATACACACACAGCTTCTGCTTGATGGTACACAGACTCTATAACAGTAACAAATAAAATGTGAATAGAAGCATAAAATCAAAATAATAGAAACCGCTCGTCACCCTTCTTCCGAAGCCGCGTGTCTCACTCTCTAGCCAAGTGCCGTACTGCCGTATCACAGAAGTCAGAAAAGCGAGGAATTGAGTCTCTCGTGTAGCACCGGGGAGCCGCATTAATCTGCAAAAAGGCAGAGATCTGCTCCCACCCAATATTATAGTGGCCGCGCTGTTTAAAGATGTGTCGGCAAGGTTCGTTCTCAGCTTAAGGGAAAACGGAAAATGTCTCTTTAAATTAGGGAAGAGAGCTGTGAACTGCACAGGGGTTTAACCACATTCCCCGACAGCAGCGGCGGGATTTGAACCCACGCCTCCTCTGGGACACAAGCCTAAATCCAGCGCTTTAGACCACTGAGCCGTGATATCAAAAAAAATGAGAAGGGCTTTTTCAGCAGTATCTCAGCAGCTATGGCTGGATATATTTATAAAGAAAAGTATGCAGCATTTCACTGTGACCCTGGACAAGCTAAGATATTACAAGATAATGGATGGATGGATGGATGGATGGATGGATGGACTGCTGCATTTTCTGTCATTCATTCATTCATTCATTAAACAAAGTGGTACCTATGGTAATATCACTTAAACGAGTTGCTGTTATAAATATGAAATTTAAAAGAATGAGACTTTAATGAATGTTTTTGCTTAGGCAGGATGGTCAGGTGGGCAGAGCTCCCTCCCCCTTGCCTTGATACTCACAAACACGTGCGAAGCCTCATTTTTTTTATTAATCTTGAAGAATTGAATGGGATCTGATACAGTTGCTGAAAATACTACTTTCACAGACATAAATGACACAAACCCGGTAAATAGATATCTGGCCGAAGACTGACTGGATAATGACTGTGTATCAGTCCACAACAGCTACAAATATTATGTTCTCTTTGACAAAGTGATGAAAGAGGGTCCTTTGTCTTGAAAAACATATATATCCAGAGTATAAAAGCCAGACATCTACCGTGGGTTGCAAAAATGTGCAGTCAGGCACTTGTTAAAATGGGGAAGTTATCACCCCACAGACAAAAGAGCTACACAATGAGTGCAGTGAGATGAAAGTGCTCCTCTGAAAGACAGAGACTGAAACCCAGACAGATTTACAAAATTTACTGATGTACTGGGTCATTACAATATATTCTGCTTTAAGCTAACTCTCTGTCCGGAGTTCTCTTGGGATTGCATGCTTGGATGTGATTGGGTATGTTCAACTAAATGAAAGCCATGATTGGCTGCTTCCACATATGGACATCTGGCTCTTCCCTTAAAGTTAGTGCAAAGCAGAATTATAATGAGGCATTCTGGGTAACAGGATGCTGGTACCAGGCCTATCCGTCACCAGGCCATACCCCCATTATCCCGCCCTGACGGCAATCATCAATAAATTAGCCAAGCGATGAGGTCGTTCAATTTCCCTGACGGAGTGTCACCTCCAGCCTCCCGGAAAGCTGATAAAAAAATAGCAAACCCATGCTTCTCCAGGGTAGGAAGGCGGCACATCAACCACTGCCATGTTCACTGGATAGCCTGTTCGCTTCAGTCATGATGTGCAGCGACCCATTGGTCAAGGTTATTCTGTGCTGTCCCATTAGACTCCTGTAATTGGCTGGTTGATGGTGTAAAGGAGCTTGAGGGGGTTGGGGGGGGTACAGGAATTCCAGGGGAGGACTGCTTTGCTGGTCACCCCTAGACATCATCAACATTGTGCAGACCTGCAGACTGGTAGATGTCCCAAGTCAACTGGTCCAGGCATCTCCAGGACTGTCTCAGCGATATGTAGACCAGCATGGGCGCGGCCTATATGTATGCATACACATGCACATATTGTTTTCCATACACACTCACTCACCTGACCGATACACTCATTTTATATACATATAATAAGGTGAAATCTGGTAACAAACAAAAATATTTATTAAGAAAAAAGCCTCCGTACATGAGGAAAAAAGGGTCTTGTTTTACAATATTTATCCAGCAAAAGCTTTTATCCAAAGCAACACATTTTTTTTGTGAAAGCAGGGTCAGTGTAACTGGGGGTTGGGGGTCTTGCTCAATGATGAAATTATCTGGCCAACCCAGATTACAGACACGGTGCCCTAATGCACTGAGCTACATGGACTGATGTCTGTCTTTCAGAACTTGCTACGTTTCTGGGTACAGAGGAACATGCCGTTTTAGCTTCAGAACTGGATCTGGATGCTTACTGGTAGCAATGCCGGCCCTGTGGCTTCAGTCAGAGCTGTTGGAAAGTCTGACGAAGCGTCACACCACCCTGAGAATAGTGTCCTGGAGAATCAGGAGCGTGCGGTCACTCCTGGGGAGAAGTGGTGTGAAGACCACGCCACTGAGGAAGGAAGCTGGAGCACAGCCTGACACGTGAGGGCCTTATAGGGCCAGCACCCACGTACGGCTCAGCTGTTTTACCATAAAGCATAATCTAAATCAAGGTTCTCAACCCGGTCCAAGAGGAGCTCCAGAAAGTCCACATTTTTGCTTCCAGGAGTTGGGAGGGAGCAGAAATGTGGGGGTCCCCGAGGACTGGGCTGGGAAACATTGATTTAAACCAATTAACTAAAATCTGGTAACTTCTCTAACAAGTCCTTTTAATAGCTGAATGATAGAGATTTATGGAGAAGAAGTACAGGACAGGATGGGTAGAGTAGGTGAGGAGAGAGGTAACTGAAGAGATACTGAGGCGAGGTGAGTCAAAGTCAGCTTTTCAAAGTCAAAGTCAACTTTTCTGTCGCTGTGCACATGCACGACGAAATGAAGTGGGAAACGAGGGAGAGAAGCGGGAGAAGAAGAGACACGGTGCAGAATGTTAAACCTGCACGGAGACACAATATATAACCCAGAAGGTAATTGGGTGGCGCAGGGTCATGTGACCTGGACTCACCAATAGGAAAAAGCAGTGACATAAGCAGAGGGCTCACACTGAGGCCCCTCAGAAGTCAAGTGACCAGGGATCACGAGTCAAACCTCACCAGAAGGAGACGTGTGCTAACGTGATGAAGGTGGATGCGGCAAAGCTGGAGGGGCGGTGTGGAAGGAGGGAACACAGATGAAAGACAGGAGGCAGGAGGAATTTTTTCAGTCACACAGCTGCCAGCTTCTCTCTTTCTGTCGTTCTCTCTATCTGTCCTTCTATACCACCCTGTACAAAATATACACAGCCTCCCCCCATATTAATTCAAAAGCTTTCAAACCTATGCAGAGAGAGATGGGGGCCACAAGCCTCTGATTGGGGCTGTTTCGTGTACAAACACATCCCGCATATATAATAAATCAGCCGTTTAATAAAGTAATGAACCGACGACGAAGGAAAGAAATTCCATCCTGTTTGAAGTGGGAACTTTAAAGGAAGATGAAAAAAATGAAAAAAAAGAGCAGGAGGCTGAATTTAAGGGAGAGAAGCAGGGGGATGTGAAATGTTTTTGAAGTTCTGGAGGCAGATGTGGGCAGAGAGGAGGAGAGGGAGCAGCGGAGAGATTTAGGGGGAGAGAGAGGGAGAGAAAAAGGGAAGCTAAACTGGTGAAGGAGGCTCGATCGTAAGGAAGACTATCTGCCTTCTCAGGGCTCCGGAGAGCCAGAATATGGAGGAAAGGCTCTCTGTCCTGGTGAACCTGGGGCTGCCAACCTTCATGCCATAAAACATTCCAGACCAAAAAAATTGCCATTAATAAAATGTCCGAGCCATCGAGGGAAAAAAAACACCACATCATTTTGGCATCGACATGCGGACGGGGAGCTGAGCGACAAATCGCCGCCGTACCGCAGGCGGTCAGGGACAGCGGCATCTGACCCGACAAACGCGGCGGCGGAGGGGAGGCGAGTTGCCGCGGGCGACCGAGGAAGCGACCCGCCAAGATGCAGCGCGCACTCGCCCCTCCATCCGGAATCGCAGGGAGGGAGGGAGATGCTCGTCCTCAAAATAACAAATTTGCCCTGAGCTCACCGTCATCCCAGAATCCTCCAGTGCTCCTGGGAGACGAGACTCGCGGAATGAGCAAAACATCGGAATTTGTCCCAGTCTGTCGTAACTGGAGTGAGACATCTTTGTCAAACAAGAAAAGACTGATTTATTATAAATCAATCAATTAAAAAACTGAATAATCGATAATTTAAGAACATAAGAACATAAGAAATATACAAACGAGAGGAGGCCATTCGGCCCATCAAGCTCGCTTGGGGAGAAC
>JAABNX020000002.1:11883300-11893800 GCA_015163995.2 Mormyrus lacerda | reverse complement strand
CCCCGTTTAATGGTGATAAGAAGACCTCAGTGGATAAAACTGGGCAGAAGTTTCAGAGATCAGCTTCCCCAAGTCACCACACAGGACCAGGGCATCAGCAAGCGGCCATCGATCCCCCCCCCCCCAAAGGCAGCAGAGAGGACGCCACTGCAACAGGATGCTAATTGAAAGGGCAGCGGTATAAGCAGAGCGCCGGCCGCTAATGGAAGTCGTGTCAGTCGCCGGCGTGCTTATGCGGCCCGAATGCCCGGCGCCGCCTCCATAAAAGCCGGCTATTTTTACGCCGCGCCTGGCGCCCTCAGTTAACAAGTGACACAAGGGAGAAAAAAAAAAAACACTAAGCGACGACTGCTTCCTAATGGGGGACAAAGTGGCGGGGGGGGGGGGGTGGAATCAGGCAATGTCACACAGGAGTAAAAGCTACCAGACTGGGCTGCCGTGAAATTTTGGCCACCATCTGGAGACCAGACTCAGCGCAGCCCTCAAAGAAAGGATCGGGGCTTTGCCCCCCCCCCTTCCCCACAAGGGGATTACCCTGCACAGTCAGTCAAAGACTCATTTAACCTGCCTCCCGCAGGTCACCTCACCGGGTCAAAACGAGAGCGGACCCCACACTCTACTGAAAATGATGCACTACGGATATTAGATCATCATCATTCTTCCCAGCCCGACTTCCCAACTCTTCTGTTAGGGTAAGAGGAGCGTCTGACTATCCACAGGGTGGTGCTCAGTCAGGGCACGAGTTTCTGCAGAGCTGCAGTGGCTGAATCTAACGTACTGTTGTGACCCTAAGTGACCCACTGTTTGTCCAGGGTATTACCCATAGGTACAAAGTGAAGATGATATGAGAAGGCATACAAAACTCACTGCAAGCGCTTATATGCTCTGTATAATTCTTTATAAGGGTCTCCTGTATGTGTGACAGGTAAATATTCCCCAGCCGCTTTGTTCTGCTGTCGGTAATTTTGCTAATCTGGCCTTTTTTCACCAATCTTATTCTGCTTCTCTTTGCTGCCCCATGCTGACTCCACTACTTTGAGGCCCCCCCCCCGGCGCGTGATTGCTCAAGCTTGAATGTCACACCGGGCTTAAACAACACACACACACACACACACACACACACACACAGCCACTTACACCCCAAGTAATAACGCAAAGGGGCCATTTTTACATCTTGGTTCTTCCGGCGGGAGCAATAAGAAGAGATTTAAACCCATCTGCAGATGCAGGCAAAGGATGAGCTGGATGACTCATAATCAACGGCAGTGATGCCAGGGGCATTCGCGTGGCTCGGTGGGGGGGGAGAGCTGGCATTATGGCCCATAAAGGGGGGAAAAAAACACTAACAAATGGCGGTCAAGGACTCGGCGAGAGTCCCGCTGTCATACCCTTCAGATACCCGCTCAGCCTAAATGCCTTTGATAAAGACATCCAGCTGGCAAAGAGGGCAAACTGTGAAAACAGAAAGAATAAATCTCTTAGCTGTGTCAGACGTCTGGGAGAAAAGCGACTTCAAACAGCAGTCAGTGGTAATGTGGGAAAAAGTGCCGTGAAAAGTCAATTTTGAGGTGAAAAAAAATGGACATTTCACAATAAAGGAAAATATCGAGTTTGGACTTGAGAGGGCAAAGGACGAGATACTGCGGTGCTTGGCAACTGTCGTCGTGGTTACTGGATTCCAGAACGTGGCAGACTGGTGTTCTGAGGAGGATGTTGGCACATTTTTGGGAAATAGGAGCACATGGCAGATTGGGATGCTATCCTGGTAGAGCCATGGCAAGGTAAATCTGCCAAGAACTGTGAAATTTCCCAAAATAAGAAGCAGCATTTCAGGCACTCTACTCTGGGAGGTGCCCCACCCCCCTGTGAATGCCAGTATGTGGCAAAGAGCGGATGGGACAGCACTGAGCAAGGAAACTGGTGGGGGTCAAAAAGCTGAGGTCTGGAGTCAGTTCTGAACTCAGCATGGGTCTCCTGTACCAGACCTGCAACGGGTTTCTCCTTAAACACACTGAACATGCGTAATCGATCCAGCAGAGCAAGCGATCTGACCTGGACAATTTAGTTTCCATTAATTTATTTAAAACTCATCCCCAGACAAAAGAAATAACAGCAAAAACTAGGTAACGAAGAAGTTGCCAGTCCTCTCTGGATGATAACGGTAAGAACCAGAAAAGCCGCCATCCTGTCAACTACGGGGCTTCTTACGTGATCCTTGTTAAGATGTCAGGTCCGGACGCCCGGCAGGTAAGCAGACGAGCTCCACCACCCTGAGTCTGCCAGGTTTCGAGGCCGGCCGCGGCTTAAGCGCAGCACCTGGACGGCCAAGAGGACGATTCAGTCCGGTGACCGCAGGCCAGTCTGGCTCTGGAAAAACCACAGAGCCGCTGAGGATTGATTGGCGGATCGCGGAACGCGAGAGGAAGGGGAGCGGACAGAAGGACACACACTGGACAAATATTTGGCATACCCATAGTTTCAACAAAGTCAAAGTTCTACAAGGAAGGACGGATGGGCGTCTCTGTGGAGGGCAAACTCTGCATGGGCATCACATAGCAACCGGCTGGTAGCACAGCTGTACCAACTGGCTACTTCTAGAACATTCCACTGGCAGAAGCACGGTCAGCCAGCTCTAAAATGCTTCACAATTCACGGTTCTCTCTGCCACAGTTCTTTTCTCTTTAGAGTACATCAGCACGCCCCCCCACCTGGAAGTTAAATCTGCCTCGTGGTAAGAAGTCCAACCATTGCGCCCTCTACCTGACACACCTTGCTAGTACATGGTCTGTGAAATGCCATATGAGGAAGATTAAGTGATAAACAACATGTTGTACAACAAGCCTCCCACCCCCGGCCACAAACCACACCTCAAAGGACGTCTTGACGGCCATTCTTGGGGGAGTCGAGGGGTGTGTATTCTGTTTCATAAAGAACAGGGAGGGGCTATTTAAAAAAAAAAAAAAAAAAAAAAAAAATTTTTGGCTTCTGCCCCCACGGTTCTCGCCCCTCATCAGTACTGACGGCTCCCCCTCCCCTCAGAGGCTTAGAGGCCTCGTTACTGGGAGGGCTGCCCACCTGGCAAAAAAAAAAAAACACTCATGAGGATCAGGGTGGGGGGCGGTTGTCACAGGAATGGAGGGGACGCCAGTTCATTAGCTCGTTTTCACACGCCGATTTGCTGGTGAATAAGGGGGGGGACACGGAAGCGGTAATCCATTCATCACGCTGTCATGTCGGCCTCCTCGCAGACATTCTAATGATTGCAACTCATTCTCCTGGGGTACTTCTTAAATCGCAGATCAGTGACCGGCTGAATCGCACGCGTCGCGAAAGGGGAATTAAGTGTGAAATTCTTTTAGAAAAGGTTGGCAACCAGAACAGCAATGAGCATCCCCCCCCTAACCGGCCAGGTTTGACTCAAGGTCATGTGACCTCCTCACTCCGCCGGCCGAGTTATAACTGAGGCTCATGTCAAGTCGATGGGTTCGGGTTATAAATTCGCTTAGGCTCACTTAAGGAGCGTGTTGTGCGGAGACTCCCGCAAATTAGGGGCGTCATCCTCGCTGACGAGCAACACGGGGCACCGGAAAGCTTAGCTCATTGGCGTTTTGTCCGGGTCTGACTCGGTGATTCACTGGTCCTATCCAGAGAGCGCTTAATTTTAATAGCGATCCAGCTACTCTCTCCTTCACAATAAATTGTACCCTGTGGATTAAATGAAAATCAAAGGGAAAAATACATTTATTTATTACTAGAGTTTTAGGTATTCATTTTGTTGGTCTGACAATTTCAACGGCATGAATCGCAAACCCCACATCAGTGTATTTGAAAGTCAAACAGACATTTCAACTAAAATTAATCTTCATTTCTTTCTTGCCTTCCCAGGTTTAATGGTCATGTCTTATTCAGCTTCACCTTTTCTTTGTCACGTCTCAAATATCCTCTAAGCCGATTTCTCCTCCTTTCCTCCCTCGCCGCATAAGAGATGTATCTGCTATTTCTGTCATCCGCTGCTTTCTCTCGTTCTTTATTTCCCCACATCACATTTCCTGCTCAAGCCGTTCTGTCACCACTTAAGAAATAAATCCCATAACTAGACTCCAAACCGGTGAACTTGGCGTCTGGGAGCCGTGAGATATACATACGCAGCTCGATTAATTAAAAGTTACGCGAGAGTTCTGCTGCTCCGCCCACCATTCGGAAACTGCAAACTTTAATGGGACGGCGTTCTTAACAGTAGGGGTCCCCGTCTCAACAGAAAGCATCTTAGCTGGCATTTTTTTTAAACACATATGATGCGCCGGGGCTTGCACGGTTAGCATTGGCGGGACAGATGGCCAAATACTCGTTCTTGGACCTCCAGAGGTTTTCTCCTCCGCTAGTCCTGCCTCAGGAGATTTCGTTGCCCCCTCTGTTGCCCTTCGACTTCTTCCGCTTGCACAGCATGCTGTGTGTATTTATATATGCGTGTGCAAAGCACAGTGGGGCAGCCATGTTTCCAAGGCACTCTGAATTGAGAAACAAATTGGCCTGACTGTCATCCCCCAGCCCAAACAAGAACTGAGGAGGAGAGAATCTGTTTCTGTGAAAGTCAGGCAGATTGGAGTTAAGAAACAAACCGATCCCTTGTTTGTAGTTGGGTGCTTTTTGGACCTTTGGCAGGGTGATGGCGGTGGAAGATGCGCGGGTTCGAGAGAGGACGAGTAGAGGGGAGAATGTGGGCAAAGGAGCCCTTTGATCTCCAGCAGAAGCGAGAGAGCAAAAGAATAAAAGATGCATCGGGAAGAACAGAGGATGGGGGGAAATAATAACAAAGCATTCGCTCGATACTCAGAGGGCCGGAGAATAAAGACGAGACCTCTCGTCATCTCGCTCCCTGGACGACTCTGGAAGTTCTTTCGAGCTGATCGCTGAGACAATTAGTACTGAGCCGACTCTAACAAGCCCGTCAGTATACCACAGTGGCCAGCCCCCAGGTTTCTTACAACGAAGCTATTGCGACATGCCACATTCTGTCCATAAAGCTGGCGATTGTACCCGCTTGCATCCACGATGCTGTTATCGTGGCTAAGTGAACACTGATCGACTGTTTTTGCATCTCGTTAAATTAAGCGACACTACGGTCGAGCTCAAGTCCCTTCGGACAAGGAACTGACATGTGCAAATGTGATCGAATGCTAAACACACACACACAAAAAAATGGTTTGATCAGTGTAGCTTAAGGCGGCCATGGTAGCAAAACACCCTGATAGAAACCAGGTGACCTTCCGGAGGTGAACTGTCCTCTGGTTGTGGTCCACGCATCTGTTATCTGTTACCTTGGAAGACTGCGGCGTTCTGCATGACGAGCAGCTTGAGCTGGGCGCTGGCTGCCTGCAGGTTGGACTCCATGTTCTGCCGGGCCACTGCTTGGTACCTCTCCTCCATCTTCCGCGAGCAGCAGCTCAGCCCTTTGGACTGGCACACCTGTAGGTCCGCACCTGGCCAGCAGAGGGAGCGCATGAGTTTATAACCAGCTACGTAAATCTTCCGCAGCGGTTTCCTACTTGTACCCACAATAACTGTGCTTCTGTAAATAAGAACTGCTTACGGAGAATTAATGTGTATTGTTAACTGATTTTTTCGTTTTCATCTCCTTCATACTAATATTAATACATATAAATAAATCACAGTACATTTCTTAATTGTCCGATAGTGTTATGCCTGTTTTTAGATTGCAAGTCATAAATAAAACGAAGTTAATTAACAGTAGTGGAGCTAATTGGGGAGGGCTTGTGCTGTTGGAGTTACATTTATTTTATTGTTGTTGAGTAATTTACAATAATATGTCTGTGCACTGTGTAGAAAGTCAGTGATGGGTTTGATTCTTAATTCTTTTTATTGTTGCCCTCGCGTCCCTCCCTTGAAAAATGATCTGATGGCGCCGCTGCTCAAAAAGTAACGTTGTGCAAACGAATAAAAATTCTGTACTATAAATACTTATTATGCATTGCCTAACTATGCTTTTAAAACTCTTGTTTTTCTTGTTTCATTTTAGAAAATTCTGGCCGACTTCATCTCTCCGTTGACTCTGCTGACACTTCGTGACTCCTGCGCTCTTCCCGCTTCACGGCCTGTTTCTAAAATCTAATAAAATCTGCTACGATTGAGGTGCTCGACGTAATCAACGACAAACTCAATTTAGACTAACAATGTAAGCGTTAGTCGCGTGAAGCAGGCTACCATTTTTCCAATTATTCATACCGGGGAAATTCTAGGATTTGACCCTTAGGTGGGGTTTGAACCCCTATGATTCAAAAGGAGAGGAGGACGATCCACATGATAAAATTGTGAAAACTATTTTTCATCTTCTCGGGCTGGTCAGTTAAAGGTTGCGTTTTGTCTAAGACAAAACGCGCTTCAAAGTCACCGAATTTCGCGTTAAATAACTTAGTAATCATTATTTCCCATTGTCGTCTGTTCCATCCCTTTATTTTGTTATTGCGAAAGTTATATGTTTTTTAATGGACGGGAGGGATGTAACGGAGCGCCTCCCTGCTCCCCTGAACACGAGCGTCGCTTCCTCATCGGAATCCGTGAGAAAACAGCAAAACCCAGCTGGGAGTCCGCGGCGTCCCCAGGGACTACAAAGTACACAATTACAGGAAGAGTGATATCTGCTTTCTTTCCACAACGTCCACGGTCAGGAATCCCTTATAATCAGACGAAGTCCCGCCTGACTTTCTGAAAGACCTTCATTAAACGTGGAAGATTGGATTTTCGAGAGTCTTTAGTAGAGAAAAATAACACAGCATCAATTGAATTAAAAGCGCCAAGCAGGTTTCTATTCTACACTGAGAAACGTTTAGATTATAAATTTCGTGGCCCTGAATAATGGTGGTTTATATAGCGGAAAACCAACGAAAGCATTCACTAATTATTAACCCTGAGTACCAAAAACTGCCCAGAAATCTAATTAAAGGGGAAAAACGTATCTAACAAATTAATTTAAAAGGCCTCTTTATTAAGATGACCTTCATAAAGTGAGAGAAACTTTTCATCAATTACCCTATATTATACACAAACAGATACAGAATCATTTGCCAAAAGATAAGCAACCTGGGAGGGAGCAAAAACGTGGACCGGATTGATGAACAACGTTCTAGAGAATTAAATGTATGGTATATTTAATTGATAATTTCTCTCTGTACAGGTGAGGCAACATTGGTGATTTTACCCATTTTCTCTGACTACTAACATACTCAATTTTTTTATTTTAAATAACGCAGCAGCTCGTTTGATAAGTTTCCATCTTCGGTGCCACGCCGTGTTCCTTGCGCTGCCAACATTCCGTCAGCTGCCCAGCTTACCACAGGCTGACTGGCACACGGGTGCCACTCTGAAATGGGTCCACGCCCTGTCCATTTCCCCCTTTGCCCCAATGCAGGGCTCATCAGAAGAGGGTAAGTAGCCATCAGGACGCGTTTTCGTACAAACCTCGTCACTCTGTGGCTCCAGTTCTTCGCAGGATACGAGGGGAGGGCTATTCTGCGGGGCTGTAATGGACGATCGAGCTCTGCTCACCTGCTTTAGAGCTGGTGAAAATGTGCCAACGATTTTCAACACGTTTTATCAATCGCATACCTGGCTCAGTAGAGTTAATAAAGCAGAAAAACTGAAATCTTCCTATGACAGTCTCCCTTGGCCTCACTGACCCTTGCAATTGAGAGAGGGAGAAAGGAAGATCACCGCAGGCCTGGGGAGGGTGTGGGGCAGTGTAGAGACCTCTTGCATGAGGAATCTGTCAACCCCTCACTGCCGCCTGTGGCAGTGTAAGCGATCAGCCAGAGGAGGCGGCGTGTCACGGCATTGATGGATGGTGGAGTAGACAAACAGGGGACTCCAGCATCTCAGCACACACACACACACACACACACACACACGCACAGAGGTGAGAGCAGGGGGGCGGAAGAAGAGGTTGAGTAGCAGGGGTAGGAAAAAAAAAGGAGGGGTTGGCTGCAAAGTCTATAGGGAGAAAGAGGTTGAAGAGATGAAGGGAAAGAAGGAGAGAGAGTGCAGAAACAAAGAGGTGTGGAGGCTGGCGAGGCGGGACCTGTGCTGACACCTCATCAAACAAAAGTAGGCGACATAACTGGCTGCAATAAATAATAACAGTGAGCGCTCAGACTCCGGCTCCGCCCCCAGGGCAGCCAGCCCCGCCCACACACACACAGGTGCATCAAAGGAATGTGGCAGAGGAGGGACTGGCGGAGACACAGGATCAGGTACCTGCATGCACCCTAACACGGGGAGGGGATCCTGACATGCAGATCTGGCAGGTGGCGGGGGTTTGGTGGGGAGGGGGGGGCATCATGCATAACCATATGCAAAGTTCCAGTAGCTAAACACAGACAGAGACGCACACACAGAAACTGGCCAGGTGGGGACGGTGGCTGCATGTTAATCCTGGCACAAACACATCGGGCTGCTCACTTAAGCCCCCCCCACGATCGGAAGGCCGCATGCGCGCAGCCGCCATCGGGAGAGGCTGAAGCTGACAGGAGTAATATCCGAGACCGGCAGAAAAGAAAACAGCGCGATAAGATTGAGCTCATTCCAGATCTCTGTGTGAAATTAAACTCCAGCAAGCGCTCCAAGAGACAAGGGGAACAGGTTAAAAATGGAGGGAGGGGCAGCGGGGGAGGGGGGGGGGGTGGATAGGAGTACCAAATCGTCAGCCCGCACAAGCCTGACAATATCTACATGGCGCATTCGGAGATGGCGGATGATAGATGACTTTAATACCCGGACGCAACACGTGGAAACAAAAGGTCTCCGCAGGCGAAAATCCCCTCCAAAGGAGGCAGGAGACAAACGAACGAAAATGTGTCTGTTTGCTTCCTGGCCCCGTTTTGTCACCCACCCCCCTACCTTGGTACATCTAGAGGCCCCTCAGTACAGGACAAGACAGAAGCTACTGGACTCCCTCGCTACCCCCTGGCCACCCGCATATATAGTATTTCAGTTGTCACCCCCCCCCGCCACATAATTTATTTAATGCAAAGCTTTAATTACACCGACGCAAACAAATTCTGCTTTACGCAATTTTTATTTCTGGCGATGTTTCAACTTGCATGTATACATGGTCAGCACCAATGCACCTCAGCTAACCCCCCCCCCCGCTGCCCCGCTTTAACGACCAGCTAACATGCAAGTTTAATAGATGGATAAAGCGAAGAGAGAAAAAAAATAACAGCAGCTCCGAGCAGAACATGCCTCATTAAATGTATAAATTATAAATCAAGTCACTTTCAAGAGATTACAGTAATCATCATCATTATTACTTATCTTATTATTATTTAATTACCACCGATGTGAAGTGAAGAGGGGCTGTTTCATTCCATCTATACAGAGGTGCAGAGCAGCATAGAAATGTTGCCCCCAGGCCCACATTGTGGCACACAGACGGAGAGAGATTACATGCACATGGACATGCAAATCACAAGGCCGTACATGATAAGAGGTTGGACATATGACTGCAGGCTGTACACGGGGCCAGAACACATGTTGCATGCACCGCATATTTGAAAAGTGTCTGACGGATCTGCGCAGCCGTGTATGTAAATGCCGATGACCCCCCCAACACACTCAGCGGGAGATGATTCCTCAAGGCTCGGGATTAACTCGGATCGAAACGCGCTTTTTCCAGCTTTTGTTTAATGCGACGCTTTAATTACAGCATCAAATCCATTAAAGGCTTTCTCGAGTCCAAATGGATGCGTCTCGATCGTTTCCGCTAATTAGAAAGCTTTCGGAAACAGGCAGGACAGGAGGGGCGCCGGCCCGTCGCCGGAAAGCCGGGCGCTCAGTGCCACGCGCGCGTCCCGCTCAGCCGCCTTTCAGAGCTGTCTGTACGGGGGCTCCTCCAGCTCAGCTTAGCCACGAGAGGAATAAGGACACAAAGTTTTAAATCTAAAGTGCATATGGGTAAGTGTCAGCCACCAGCAAACAGTGGAAGCTTCACCAAAAGCAAAAGGTACGGAGGCGAGTGGGCGACCATCGGCATTTGTCGAGAGGCACGAGGCCAGGTTTTAAAGTGGGTCGCTTCCACCCCCCCACTGAAGTTTTCTGTCAGAAAGACAAAGAACCTTGCTGGAAGGCTACACTGACAGAGCACCTGGGCGACACCCTGAGGCAAGCTTCTGTCGAAGGTCACATTGCTCTGACTCACTAGCGCCCCCTACAGATTTCATCCTCTGGTTCGTTTCCCGTCTGCCTCTGGCTTGCAGTAAAGACAGGGGTGGGTGTTGCGGGTTCAAGATGGTGCCAAAAAGCCAGCTGACCAGCTCTCCCCCGTCACCGTGATGGTTTCCTCTCCAGGGACATTCAGTGACAGGATCCTTTGCTTGTCACAGTGTTCCACACTTACGGTACCAATGTGTGGGGGGGGGGGCACCAGTGAGACCTCTGATCTGCAGTAATGATGTACCATTTTTGGCACAGCTAGCGGTATCTTTGGAG
>JAABNX020000002.1:11837783-11864314 GCA_015163995.2 Mormyrus lacerda | reverse complement strand
CATTGACCATCTACCGTTAGCTTGCTTGCTTAATAATAAAAAGATGTTCTTATTAAGTGACTTACATTGTCTGACTACAACACTATTGCCTGATTTTGCTGTATTTCGTCGTCAAAAGTAGCTTGAAACAAGTCACAACTGAGCCGCTACGCATCTCCATTCAAACACAGCGGTGTTTCGTTTATGAATGAACTCGTTTTTAAAACGAATCCAGTGAAATGATTCAATTTCCCATTCATAAAGACAGTCACTCTTTATTCCTAAATGAAGCAGCAGTTAGAACGAATCAAATTAATGATATGATTCAGTAATTAAATCAATTTTTGTTCTGTACTGTACTGTGTGTTTATGCTACAAGGCAAAATACAGATATTAACTTAAAAGTAAAGCATTCTTGGTGTTTTGTCATGATGCAATAGCCTGTTTACACTGATTATATACCAAAATCAAAGCTGATACTGTATGCTAATAGATAAAGCAGTCATTATAACATATTACATGCTTTGAATTCCTTATATATAGCTATGCAGTGTTGGATGGGTCACTGTATGTGATGCAACACTTATTATAACCAGAGACTTAATATAATAGAGACTTGACTTGGACTCTAGCTCAGAGACTTGTGAGCATCTCTGATATAATAAATATTATATATATATATATATGTATGAGGTCCATCGATGAACGAAACATCGTTACATCTACAATCAGCTTGTTTAATGTAATTGTAACTTGTCCTTCTACGCAATGCTGCTGCAATACCTGGAAAAGGTATTTTATTCAATAACAGCATTCATCCAAAAAGCAAATACAAGTATCCCCCGCTTTACGATTGTTCGCTTAATGCCACTTCGTTTTTACAAAAGACTTTTGACAGAGTACACAGTCTAGCCCTATTTTCATCAACCAGAATAAATCTGAAGAGGATTGCTGTTTTTATGAAAAGAAGAAGAAAAGCGAAAATAGTATTTGTTTATCAGCAAACCAATTGTAGATTGTAGATGTATAGTCAAGCTCTGCGTAACGATATTTCGTACCATGGTGGACCTCATATACAACGATTATAACAGAGCAGAAAAATTCCTATACCCTAGTGCTGGGGTCTCAAACTCCAGTCCTGAAGAACCACCATCCAGTAGGTTTTCTATCCTACCAGGCTTCTGCTGAGCCACACCTGCTCCTGCTATTTACCTGAGAACTAGTGTGGCTCATCAGAAGCCAGGTAGAATAGAAAACCTACTGGATAGTAGCTCTCCATGTTTGTGGTGATGCTGATGTAAACATACCTACATCCTCACAGTTGCATAAAAGTATAGTACAATCCTTGACAATGATAACCTAATGTTACTGATTTTTGAATTTACTATACTGTACTTTTTATCATTATTTATGCTATACTACATAGCCTAGGTGTGTAGTAGGCTATACCGTCTAGGCTTGTAGAGTACTTGTAAGTACACTCTATGATGTTCTCACAATGACGAAAACAGCCAATGACACACTTCTCTGAACATAACCCTGTTAAGTGATGCATGACTATTTATCCTGGTAAGTGAAATGGCCCTGTACACATATTATTCCTACTTTATACAGGCCGTGTAATACCATATCATTCCTACTTTTTCTATATGTTATTTTAGGTTTTGTGTGTTAGTTGGGATGATTTAGGAGGTTGTCTTTTTCACCTGGGAACACATAAATTTGCCTTTTCACTTTATGCCGTTTCAGCTTACAAAAGCTTTTACAGGAAAGCTCTACTTTTGTAAAGGGGGGGAAGATACCTGTAAATATCTCCTAGGGGTGTGGCTACGGATCATCTGCTTATCCATGGCTTCGCCAACCGCCCATCAATAACTTTTACAATCGCCTAGGGCTGACCAGTATACAGAATTCTCACAGTATATTGATACATTTTCAAAATGAGACATAGGATGGTGCAATACCATTAATATCAATATACCTTTTATTTTGCTAAAACTACAGTGAAAAAATATATCCTTCCTGTAATCAACATGAGAGCTTCATTGCACAGACTCAGACTAGAATTCACAGTTAAAATCAATTCATCTTGTGTCTCACAGGGAAGTTGATAAAGGCAAAGAATTTGTACTTGTTTCATTTTGCTTTTAAAACATTGCTGAATGGCTCACAGGCTAAACATACACCGTAATTTGCAGAATTTGCTTTATTCTGCATTTACAGTAAAATGCTGCCCTTCTTTTGCACGAAATATTTTAATAGTTTCTAAAGAGGATGTTTTAAAAAACTGCCATAAACTAGATCATTTGAAAGACTGAAAGTTTTCACTTTATCTAACAACTAATGCATCATACATATATACAGAGCATATTAAAGGGGTGGTGAACCTGATCCATGGATTTTTGGGATGACCTCTCATTCTGCCAATATCAGTGTGTCCCCAGGACTGGAGTTGAGAACCACTGTTACTGGCTGATTGAGAGGTCATCCCAAAAACCCGCACCCACGGCGGCTCTCCATACTGTAGATCAGGTTCGCCACCCCTTTAATGGGCTAAATAAAAGCCTAAATATCGAGAACTGTCACCTGCTTGCTCTCACATACAGATGGTATTCTGTAAACACACAGATACTTGCACACTTCTCTTTGGAACAGGGATAGTATGCTTATTATTTACTCATGTGGGCACAAGGTGGTGATTGATTACTATATGCATTTTAATCTAGGCTCATTTCACAAAACAGACACTTCATGCATCAATTACTCGTTTTAAAAAGTGCCCCCAGAATTTGGTAAATGTCCCCATTTTTAGACAGGCAGGGTAAAAAAAAAAATATATATATAAAATATTGAATTTCCTACACTGTACACCCCCCCAGCCCTAGTAACAAGTATGTGTAAAATTGTCATGTATGCATATTTAAAATGCCTTGAAAGTTATATAATATACCTGAGCACACCCACCAAGACAAATTCCTTGTATGTTTAACACAGACCTACTTGGCCAATAAAGATCTGATTCTTCTTTGAGATTAAGCACCAGGCTTAAAAATATGAAAGCTCTAACCTTGTTTTGTTTTTTTAACTGAATCACTTAAGTTGCAGCATGTCCCTCAAAGGGTCCAATAGACAGGCCTGTCTTTGTACTATATTCTGAGTCTATTTCCTTATCTGCTGTCAGCACCTTCTACTGGTGAACGGCTCACCTTGAAAGAGGCAAAGGCATCCGAAGCCACGTCGAAGGTGGAGAGCTCCACGTAGCGGAAGAAGCAGTAGAAGTCCTCGGAGAAGAGCACGCTCCGGGCCAGGGGCTCGTGACGAAGACACTCCCGCAGCATCATGCCACAGTTCAGAGCCACCTCCGGCTTCTCGTATCTGCGGCAAGGCTGGGCTGGTCAGCGGCCTCCCGGGACACCCATGCGTATGCGTGTACAGAAACGTCGTACGATATACCGATATCGGTATCACCTCAAGATACCAAAAATTTTAAATGGTATAATTCTGCCAATTTTGATACTTAAGAAAATTACACTGCATGGTGGAGGTGCCAAATCTGCACTTTGGGGATGATACACAGCCATTTTCTCCCATTTAACAAACAGAACAAACAAATGTAAATGTTTAATCTACTGTATTATCAATGAGGTTATGTGACAGCTGAGGTAGGCTTGGACAGTATGAGATTTTTCATACCATCCAAACAAGCTACTGTGTTATGTGGTATTTTTTTTGGTATTTTCAAAAGCAGTGTTCCAGTATTTTGAAATTTGGCAGTAAAACTTGCTGAGCAGCTAGTCTTGTTGTTGAAATTTCAAAATTCTATGGTATACCATAATACCGCCCCAAGCTCAGGCTGAAGCCAAATTGATATCAGAATCTATGCATTGAATGGAGTTGAATTAATCTACGGATATTTCATTGATAAAACCATATTATAGGCTATTGCCACTTGGTTCATATATAAGCTCATTTATTTCATTCAATTATTTTCTGAGCAATATACACGTATCCATCGACTTACGCCCGGGATCTGTCCCAGAAATGAGGACGCAAGTAAATCTGGACATCACTCGATCATTGTACGAGAGAGGTAAAATACACTGTATAACACAAAAGATACAATATCACACACACTTCTAGACCTTCTTAAACCTCTATAGTGGTAATGCAATTGGTTCGTTTCGGTTCTTGCCGCATGCCACATATGTGGCAAAATATGTCCGCTAACATCTACTACGTCTCTCAATAAACAGTGAAATGTGTGAAGTCCTACAGAGAGCACCAGTGTCACACTTCTTCCAGTGCAGAGTTGCGGCTAAAGTTACAAGAAACGACAGGTGGGTAACCGCTGTTTAGCACGAACATGGATGTAGCGGTGAGGTGTTGACGCCGCAAACCGTCCCTGCTCCCCAGCGGCGGTGGGCTTAACACAGCGCGTTCTCACCCCTTCAGCAGCATGAAGAGGATCTGTGGGTGGGAGGAGATGTACTCCACGGTGGGCGTGCGGGTGCCGATCTGCCGGCGGACCACGTTGCTGAACAGCTGCACCACGTCCTTCTTCCCCTGGCCCGTGAGGAGGAGAAACGATCAGAATCTGCCTTGATGGTGCGCGATTCACCACATTTGGTCCAATTACATCTTTCCACTGCTTTCATGTAGTCCATCTTTCCGAATCAGGCACCTGCACACCTGAGCCATGTAACAAAGCACTTGATAATTAGCTGGCTGCAGTCACAGGTCCAGGCAGAAAGTGGATTAAGATCAGTTGAAAGTCTTGCATACACACCAAACTACTATGGTTTGAAACAAGTTCCAAAAGAACAGCACAAAATAAGCTCATGCCTAATATATGTGGAAGAGAGTCAATCCTTGTAAAGGCACAAGGCGGATGCCCCCCCCCATCCCTAAAAGGAAAACCAGCAAGGTTCCAGACCTCAAAATCGATTCTCTGCAAGTTGGCGATGAGTGCGATCAGCAAGTTGGTGTTGTACAGCTCTTGGGCCAGCTGAGCTACAGCTTCCGTCTGGGGCTCCTTGTCTCCCGTGCCACACAGCACCTCCTTCAGGGAGGACAGGCTCTTGGATACCTCCTCCGACACCTGCACAAAGTGGTGGGGTAGGTCACATAATGGCATGCGTGGCAGCTATCATTCCGTCTCTGGGACACTGCAAGGTCATGAGCGAAAAAGCCATTTCTGGGCTGGACTAAATGCACGTTGCCCAGGAACAGACTCGTGCAGAACGTGCAACATTTACACTGCAACCTGCATGACATATTGGCATCGGTTAAGTGATGACAAAAATAGCTAACAAAATGCAAAGGAAGTTATAGATAAGTTTAAGAGAAATGTAAACGGACTGCTAACATAACAGTTTACCACTGATAAAGACGGGGGGAGGGGGGAGAGGGGGCAGGAGAAATAGGTAAGTGCACCATGTCATTCAAAATCAGAGGATTCCTGTTGAGCAAGAACAACAACACAAAGCACAGGAACGTGGACAGCAGAATACCCGTTTCCTGCCCTGGGGTCCTCAGCCCAGCCAATCCATCACACACCTTCTCGCACTTCTTGCTCTCGGAGGCCTCAAGCTTTTCCAGGTAGGCCACATTCTCCTTCAGACTCTTCACGATGTCTGCAGGACTCTTCTGGGACTTCCCAAAGGGGAACGGCATGGTGGGACGAAGACGTGGGTTGCAAAAGCTGGCTACTTTCTGGGGATCACACAGACCAAGATGAGATGGTGAACTTATAGTGCTGGGTAAAAAGTCTTCATGTTGGTGTAAAACTAAGATATTACATCTGTCAAAGTGTTTCAGCTATGCCATTTCAAAACCTCTTCTAGAATCACCCCAGGATTTGCAGCAACCGTCCAATACGCCCATGTATTTTGACTTGACTACTAACCCACCTTGTCTGGATAATCAATAACACATTGAGTTCAATAATAAATCGGTGTTTGCCAAACCAGTCCTCATGGCAGACTGGACAGATCCCACATTTTTGTTTTATTCCAGTTCCCAGTAAGGTATTTAAAGTTCCTGATTGCTTGAGTCAGGTGTTCTGGGAAAGTGTCTTTTACTTCACATATACAGCTATTCCCAACCACCTGCATATATTAAATCATGCCTACATTACATAACTGCACCTATACAAAGTAAATTCTACGTAAAAAGAGTACCAATCTGAAATTGTGCGTTTTGGTCAGTTTTAAGCCTTTTTAAAAACATTTTTGAACTGCAATCATTCAAAACCATATACAAAAATCGCATAAGCTGCAGGCTGACTGTACTGAATATTGACTAAAAAATGGACAGGAAGAAAAGGCAAAAGATCGATAATTAAAGTAATGACCTTCGCATTGTGGCAGAAAGACTAAAGGTTCAAGGTACTGCCATTTTATGTACCAAACAAAAACTAACTGAATTGTGAGGTCCCTAGAGATTCCCACCCCTAGATCTCAGCACTCTGAACAGAAAAGTAAAGAGGTGCTGGTACTGTGTACTGGCGAGTACCGGTCCACTACAAGCACCGGTAGTCCGGGTATACAACACTGTGCTTAGCAGCTAAATAGCGCAACATGAATAATTACATTAAATCCTGCATTCTGCTTTAAATAATTAATACCTGTATTTCCATTTCACCAGCTAAAAGGTCTCTGAAGGGAGGTGCACCCATCATACACAATATAATATCAATATATATATATACACATCAATATATATAGACAATATAACAGCAACATATGCAACACAAAGCAGCATATGAAAAACTACAAATGTTTAAAAGATTAATTTCCTATCAAATGTTAACTAGCAAAGTTTGAAACGAGTTGGGGCTAAAAGAAAACGTCCACAAAAGTTAATGCGGTACATAGTTGGGCTCTGAGTTTCCTAGGCACCAAATCAAGGTCCATATCACCAAAATTTTGGATCTACCAAAAAACTAAACAATTGGTTTGAAAGGGAAGGCAAAGGAAAGGAAAAACACCACATTAATTTACAGGAAGTGTGATCTTATCTGATGACATCAGAAGGCAGAGAGACGAGTGAGTTGCCAGCTCAACGCAGCCCCCCCACCCCAAATCTCCTCCTCTGCCTTTTTGAATATCCTGCATGAAAATGACCACTTTACAGCCTGTTTCCCTTCACCCGTAACGGCTCATTTGCATTTTTCCTAGGTACTACTTGCCAACTCCTGAATTGTTTTCTGATCTGTCAGCCAGTCCCTGAGTATGGGATCACGATACAACTTACTTACTTCCTTTTCATATAAAAAGAGAGCTGACAGTACCTTACGTGTATCCTTATTTACTTTTTCCTCAAGTCCAATAGGACTGAATTACATCCACGGGATATGTGTAGCATAAATCAAACTGTAGACATGTTTATGGTTATCTAACGTGTATCCGGCTATTAAAGTGACCGGCGACGGGGGGGCGTAATCCCTGAATTGAAATGAGGACTACAAAATAGCTCCAGAATCAGGAGGTAATATGCAGACGTTATTATTAAAGGCAGGTCATATAGGAATGAAATGAGCTCGCCGACGGCTCAGATTCCCCATCTCCTGGTACGAGTTCACAGTAAAAACGACATTATCAGTCAAATGCAAATATTAAAATTCGATCAAGTACACAAGAACTTTAACTGCACAATAGGTAGAGCATATAAATAACACAGGTATTAAACGACCTAGAGCTGCCAATCTATGGTAACACCATAAAAGTCTTTTGGCGACAATGGCGTTCGGCCTTAAAAAACGTTTAATTTTCACAAAGCAACGCGGCAAGGGGCAATACCGGTGAGGGGAAAACTGCACCGTCACCGGGGGGCACACACAACGGGGTGATGTAGCTCCCCAAAGGGGTATCTGGAGTCGCTTGACTGTCCCACTTACAGCGTAAAAAGAGACGCCTAAAATACAATCAACAGGCTGTCAGATCAGCGTAAAGGAACGACGAAATGCTGGCGCTCGCGCCGCGCTTCACGTTAGCTAGCTTACTTTTTAACGTCTAGATACTTGGCATTAAAAGTTGCCTAACCAATTTATTATGTCACAGCCTGTGTTTTGTATAGTTCATAACACAGCAGGCTCACAGGAATACAATGACGGTCTAATTATGAAATGTATTTTTCTCGATAACATCGCACAGAAAAACGTAAGTTCCTTGTTAGGCAACAACGTGAGACGGGTAACGCTACTCACCGAACTCGGAACACAAGCTAGGCGGCTGACCGAAACGGGGCCAGCCAGCTAGCGGAGGTGCGCTTAAAAGGAAATATTGGCTTAGCTAGGTGCTCATGTCGGAATTAGACTCGAGTGTTTCTGTGGAGGAAATGAAGAAAGAAAAAAAACTTGCTAGTCCGGCAATGGTGCGATTATTACCATCTACCTCATACACATTGCCTACCTCCTCTGCCGGGGCGCAAAGCACAAGCCATCCATTGGCCAGCCACGGTTTGACGGACGTCTTTTCCAGCCAATCGCAGGCAACAACAAGCGCGCAGACAGTATTCAGGAAAGAAAACTGACAACGTACACATCATGTGTGTTCATTAAAATCACAAACGAACAAACAAACGAAGACGTAAGGGTATGGGAAATATCCAATGATTTTCCTATGTATTCTTAAGATTTTTGAAAATCTAAAGATTTATATAAAAGACGATATCACGTTATAGTTTAAAGCAGAATTTTATCTGAAGTGTTATCTAAGTTAATATATCAATGAAATGTTTGAACTTAATCGGGATGTGCGGTCTTTTGGTATAGCTATACATTTTAAGCATGCGTAAATAATATTAATATATGCACACAGACACTTATGCATATTTTTATTTGACCATTAATTCGATTCACTTAAACATTAAAAATATTTAGATTGGTCCCTTTCCAAATAAGTAGAAAAATGTGTATGAACGATTCTAAAGAGTATATTATCATAGTAGTGTAGCGATTGAAAAAAATCCACCGAGATACCATGGACATTTTAATGTAGATTTTGTAAATCACAATATAATCACGGGCTTGGAATGGTACTGGACAAACATCCAGATATATCACATCAGCACCACAAAAAAGAATTACAAAACTCGTAATTTTTTATACCGATCGACTGAACTCCTTTCGTTTTCAACATGTCGTAGGTTCTTTCGCCTCAAAGTACGTTTCCTGTTAATTTAAATAAATACTTTACAACTTTTTAGTTTCAAGGAAAAATGCAACAGCGTATAATATTCCCTCCGTTAATAGCATTTACAAAAAAAAAAAAATGATCACGCAGAGCTTTTGCACCGCGTTGTATCTTACGGGAAGAAGGCAGTGCGTTTGCGTAAGGGGCGTGAATTTGGTGGATCTGGCAAACAAACGTGCTTTTTTTTTTGCAGTGCGCAACGTCATGCGAATGAGACGCAGTGGGGAAACGGAGAATCCGCAAGCGCTTCCATCGCTGTGGGAGGAAGCAAAAAAACATCCGTACGCACTTTTCTAATACCATTTCCCCTCATCCGGCGGAGCGGCGTGACTGCAACCCACTGAGACGGGTAAGAGATATTCGTGCGTCGCTATTAAGCTGGGAATATCACGGAGGATGGCGCCGACGGGAATAGCAGACGGACTTGTCCACAAAAAAGTGATCCCCCTCCTCCTCTGCTTTTCCCCCCGATGCGATCATGTACCCGTCGGTAGCGCGTGGCGCGTCCGCGTCCCGGGCGGGCAAATCGCCTGCGCCACGGCCGCTCGCTGGGGGCAAATGCGCCCGAATGAATGAGATGCGGCGCCCGTGTTGCAAAACTCTCTTAGAAAACTCTCCGATTTTTTTTCTTTTCCGGCAGCCTCCACGGCCTCTTCTTTCTCCGGCCAGGGGCCTCGTGGGGTGTTCGCGTTAAGCTGGAATCATTATTAAAACAAAACAAATAAAACCACTGGATGCTCTACTCGGGAGAGGCACACCCCCCGCTTTTTGTAAGGAACATTGACATTGAAAGGAAAGGCGAGCGCAAAGCGACGCCGCGATTGAGCGCCCCGCCAAATGTGCATTCCTGCTATGTTGTGAGCGCGCTTCATGCGGAGCCACTCCGCCGTTTCGTGGCTCCATGTGGCATTAAAACACGCTTCCCCGGGGGACTTTTTGCTCTGCGCCTCCTTGTTTACTCCACTTGGCAGGCTGCTTTGCACGTTGCGCCGCGTTTCTGGTGGCGCTGCCGTGGACGGCTGCTAATGCTAAGCCAGGTCGTGTTTATTCTTCCTGCGGCTCTGCTTAAGTGTGCTCGTAATACATCCATGCCGTCATTTTGCGTCTAATAGTTCTAATAATGATAACATCCGTGGTTAGAGGTTCGTTTATATTTTACATTAATTCATAGGTTGTTGAATTTGTGTTTTCGTTACGGTGACCAGCTAGCCAGCTATTTATAGGAGCTATTTTTTGTTACAAAACCATTGTGATATAATCCTCGATAATTATGAAATTTCTTTCGTTTTATTAATTTATATTTTGCTTAGAAGGCCCAGTAATATGTCAGTTGACGTGATATTTTGTCCCATTCTTTTGAAATAATGCGATGTAATTTCATCAGAATTTTTACAATAACTAACACACATTTAAAAACTTTCACTTTACAAAAGTGTGTGTGTATACATACATATATACACACATATTTTTATTTAAATTCCATGTCGAAGGCAAGTGGAAGTCAGGCCCAACACAGTTTTACTAAAATGTGTTTAAAATGCAGTCCTAGCACACAGGTCACCAGCTGAACCCCGCTGGCATCCCCTAACCCTCTCTCCATGTCCCTCTGTTATGGGGCAGGTCTGGGCCTCTCCCAACATCCAGTAAAATAAAAATATTTTTATATTGCTCCAAAGTTCATCCCTGATCTTTGCATAAATGCACCTAGTCTGCAACCTTGTTTTATATAATTTTTAAAATAATTTCTACCAGAAACAACATCTGTCTCATTCATTGAGATGGGTGTCATAGTTTAAAACACAAGACGCATGTTTCCTCATTGTGGGTTTGTATCCCCCCCCCACCTTCTGAGCTGGCTACCGTTCAGTCCCAGTGCCTGTAATGTTACAGCAGAGATGACACCTTCTGCACTCCCCCAGGATTTCAACTCAATAATTGAAATCACAAAAAATATAGAACGGTTCACCAAATCTAGTCATCTTAGTGAATACTAATTTATCGGTAAAATTTTGCTGCTGTTTGACTGCACAGAAAACTTTCTCTGGTACATTATCTGCTTTTTAAAAACTTCTAATTCTTCCATGTGGGGAGTTGAAACATCGTCTGTGGAATGAGCACGAAATGGTCATTTGGGTCGAGGTGACAGTTACAGGATCCCCTCTCTTCACCCGGTATCATGATGCTCTTGGTGGTGAAGCTTTATGAGCACGGTGCGTCAGTCTAAATTCAGCCAGATTGGGGCGTACCGGCAGACGTGAATGCAGAATGTCAAAGGCTCAAATCCATCCATCCATCTTCCGCAACTGCTTATCCTATTCAGGGTCGCGGGCAAGGCAGGGAACAACCCAGGATGGAGCGTCAACCAGGCTCAAATCCAGGAGCTGCAGCTGTACCCCAGAGAAACCCCCCAGAAACATCTGAGGCAGGGAAATATCTGCATTTCCAGGCAGGGCAGTTTCAGAAATGTACCAGGGTGCGTGTGGAAAAACTTCTGTAGTCATGGTAACGTTAGCCCTGTAAGCTGCTTCGGACCGAGGCCTCTGCTAGGCCCGTTGGTTGCTAGGCGGTGCTAATGATCTCCCTGCTCTCTGGCCTCCCTCACAGGACGGTGCTCAGTCATGTCTGGCTCGTCGGGGCCAAAGCGGGGCGCGTCCGCGCGTCTGCGGAAGTGCGCCTTCTGCAGGAGCAACCGGGACAAGGAATGCGGCCAGCTGCTAGTGTCGGACAACCAGAAGGTGGCGGCCCACCACAAGTGCATGGTGAGGGGAGGACGTCGCTCTTCTGCCAGGCTGTAGAGCAGAGTCTCCAACTGCAGCCCTGGGCGGCCAGAATCCCATGCAGTTTGCAGTTTTCTAAGCGTATGCTCAGACACACCTACTCAACCTAGTAATTAAGATAATTAAGATGTGTTTGAGCAGGGAGATCTGCAAACTGTGTTGGATTCTGGCCTAGAATTGGGGAACCCTGCTGTAGAGATTGAGGTTGCGAAGATGAGGAGGATGAAGTCGCTGGGCCCTGGTCTTTGGATCTGTGCCTGTGTACAGAAGGTCGTAGGTTCAGATCCCTTGGTCGCCTGAGTAATCATACCAGTGCTGCGCCCATGAGCAAAGCCATTAACCCAGACTTGCTCCTGGGATCCTGGCTAACCCTGCTGCCCCACCCTGAATATCCCTATTTATATATCGCTTTGGAGACATGAATCCGCTAAATAACCGAGAGTTAAATTAACAGCGGCCTTCCCCTCCAGCTCTTCTCTTCTGCCTTGGTCACCTCCCACTCAGAGAGCGAGAACATCGGGGGCTTCTCCGTGGAGGACGTCAAGAAGGAAATCAAGAGGGGCAACAAGCTGGTGAGTAGGTGGGCTCAGGTCCCGTCTCATCTTCTGACAGTGTTGTCCATTTATTATTTTTTTTTGGACAGGCTGACATGCCTGACGCTTGGGCCAGTTGCAATACTGTGGGGAAGGTCCAACAGATTCTGACAACCAGAGTGTTTTCTCCTCTCGTAATGTTCTCTTCTTCCATTTGTTTTATTTTCTTATTCATTTTTTCTGCCTTTTGTCTTCCTTCCATGGGTCTTATTTATGTGTACATCACACACTGGTATCTAGAATTGTTTGACCTTTATCTCCTGAGGCTGTTTAACTTACACCATCGACCGTGGGATTTGAACAGCCCGTGGTATTTTGACAGCATGTCATGCCCCCTGCTGCCCATCTCCATTATCGTCGTCACGCAGATGTGTTCCTCCTGTCACCGGCCCGGCGCCACCATAGGCTGCGACGTGAAGACTTGCAGGAGAACGTACCACTTCTACTGCGCCCTGTGGGACAAGGCGCAGGTGAAGGAAAACCCATCACAGGGGATCTACCTGTAAGTGTTGCGCTCCCAGTGAGCCGTCTGCTCCCTTAGTCGCATTGGCCTCCCAGGGTCCTACCGCCCAACAGCTACATCAGTTATTCTGAAGCGGGGGCCTTTCGGGTGGCTGCGCACTTTGCCTTTAAGACACCGCCTTTAAGAAAACCCCAGTAGACAAGTGTTTTTTTAGAAATGTGCGTTTGCTGCACAGCAGCTGTGTGGAAATGTGTTTTATAGGGGGGGGGGTTGTCTGTTTCTCGCTTCATCTCCTCCCTGCTTTCCTCACGTTGTCTTTCCTCCACAGTGTCTACTGTCGGAAGCATCGCGACGCCACGCAGGACTCCAGTGAAGGTACCTGCACTGGCGGCGGCTCCTCTGCTGGCTGCATATCATCAGTACCTTAGGGGGTGTTGGGGAAACCAGAGACCCAGAAACATCTTCTTTGGGGATCCTTTAAATTTACAACCCCCCCTTAATTTACACCCATGCTTTAAATCATCTAAAACACCAGTGTCTGGGGGGATACAGTTAATTCTGAGTATAACAGCATTCGGGTCTATCCAAGTTACAAACGTGTGTGAAAGCCTGCGGTGTAGATGGGCGGAACATGGCAGCCAAGATTCTCCAAGTTCAAAATGTTAAACGTAGATGAGTTCTGCCTAGGCTTCATCTTCAGCTAGAAATTATTGGTGTTGTGGTGTGTGGCTCAACCAGTGTGATCAGAAGGTCACCGGATAAAATCCCCGAGTCGGCAGAGTGATTTTTTTCCATTGGGCCTCTGAGCGAGGCCCTTGGCCCGCGATTGCCCCGGGGACGGCCTGACCCTGCTGTCAGCTGTACGCCGCTTTGGAAAAAAGCATCAGCAAAGAAAATTGTAAACGAATTAAAATTTTGTCCGATGTTAATGGTAAAAAGGAGGCTGGTTCCATGAGCCGGAGTTCAAAAGTAACCAAAAGTGATTCTTTGCCCTCCTCAGACGAGCTTGCCGGTGCTGCCAACGACTCGGACTCGTCTCCCCCACGGGGCCGGGGGCGGGGGCGTGTAGAGAGGGGGCGGATCAAAGTGGGTGGCCACAGCCAGTCAGAAGACACCCGCTCGACCTCCTCGCACGGCGCAGACGATGCAGAGAGCACCACACATGTAAGAGCCCCACTGCCCCCCGTGGATCTCCCCACCGTGCAGAATATGTATCCCTGAACGGCTGTCCGTACCTCGCAGCGAGACCGCTCCCCACTGCGTGGCAGCCTCGGTGACTCCGGCCTGCGCTGCGGATTCTGCCATGCCGGCGAGGACGAGAACGAGACTCGTGGCGTGCTGCACGTCGACAACGGCAAGAAGGTGGCAGCGCATTACAAGTGCATGGTTGGTCTGCCGGCTGCCTCCCCCCCACCCGCCACCACCGTCTACTCTGCCCAGACTTTCCCAGCTCACCTACCTCCAGTCCTCCAGGTGGCACTGGTATACTTCAGGTTGCCTCCAATCTAGAATCTGTATGCCAGTCTAGATGTTTATCGGTCATTTTTCAATGGAACAAAACCCCTGACAGGTTTTGTTTATAGGGAAAAAAAACAATTCACCCTTTGGCATCAAGTATTTATTTTTATTTCCAGTGTTTATTGGGATCTTATGGAAACTATTATTTATGCATGCAGCAAGTTTTCGTTTTGCTGAGGACAGTGTTACTACCCAGTATGTTTGTTGCATATTGACTTCAGTCTGTACCTTGATGCGTTGTAAAACATTCCTGTGTTGTTGTATTTATGTTTGATGGGATGCTCGCAGTCCCAGTTTCCTCTCTGTGCAACTGTGGTATCCATGGTAACCCTAAATAGTCCCCGTCCCCCACCCACTCCTTCCCTTGACCAGGTTTACCTTTTCTTCACGCAGTTGTTTTCCTCTGGGACCGTCCAGCTTACCACCACCTCGCGTGCTGAATTTGGGAACTTCGACGTCAAGACGGTCATCCAGGAGATCAAGAGGGGGAAGAGAATGGTAAGGGGCTGCTAGACCTTTCTACAGCAGTGTTTCCCAATCCAGTCCCACAGACAGTCCACTTTTTTGCCGGTAGGAACCTAGGAGGGAGCAAAAATGTGGACTGCTTGGCAGGGAGCTTGGAGGGAGCAAAAACATGGACTGTGGGCCCCCGAGGACCGGGTTAAGAAACACTGCTCTAGAGGATTGTCCAACTTGATAGTTCATTGAAAGATTCCGTGCTAGGTTAGAGTAAAGGCCTACATACATGCTACTCAAACATGGCAGTGAACGTGAGAATACGAACGCACAAGTCTCATTCGTCGTGTCGTTTCCGGAGATGATGTATACATTACAAGAATTCTGCGTTGATTGATGCTTCATGCTGAAAAGGTGTAGCTCAGTTATTTTTGTTGCATTGATAGCGTCAGTAGGGGTGTCTCAGTGGCTTCTGCCTATGTCACACAGTTTGGCGAGTTGGTTTCTCTAAATTGCCTATAATATGCGACATTGTGGGCGTGTGGGTCAAAGGTTGGGTGATGGACCATTCCGCTGGTTCTTCACTCCATGCATGTCGTCAGCGGGTGTGACGTTCTATCTCGCTCCTTCACAGAAATGCACCCTGTGCAGCCAGCTGGGGGCCACCATCGGATGCGAGATTAAGGCCTGTGTGAAGACCTACCACTACCACTGCGGCGTAGAGGACAAGGCCAAGTATATAGAGAACATGGCCAGGGGCATCTACAAGTGAGTGCTGCAGGCCTGCGTGATGCCATTCAGCATCACCACATACGTTCAGTAACCGCTGGCATCTATTAGGGCTGCACAGTTAAAAAACGCAATCTCGATTCACACCTCCATGCGATCTCATTACAGCAGTTTTTCTGCATTGTATCTCATCAGCTGGATCAAAACATGCACTCCTACTTTTCCCCAGAGTCTCAAGCACTGCATAATTCTGCTTTCTCTTTAAAAGGTGCTTTCCTAGTGCACCACCTACCTTAATTTCAGTACTTCAAGAAACTACCAAAAGTACGGTACTTCAAGGTGGTTTTCCACTGGCGTAAAAACCTGCACTGAATAACATCACAGCGTGAGGCCGGGTATTTGATACTGAATTTGAAAAAAATGGCTGTGGTACATTATAGGGCTGACTGATGTGCAATATTAATACCAACATCGCATGTTGTGCTGTGCACCTTACTTTGCCAGTCAGCTAGATTAAGATCAAGTGAAGGGAGTTTAAGATTCACTGAAATATTTTTATTCTGTCACAGGAAACAAATGATCAAGTTTTGCCATTTTAATTATTATTCCTTTTATAGATTGTTATATTTTAACAAATCTGTGTAAAGTTTACCTCTGCTGCTTTTGCATGAGCATTGCATGCATTCTTCGAGACGATCATAATCATTTTCATGCTTGCTGTTTAAATCACTTCTAGATGGGTTTTTGAGAAATATGTTTAACTTTTTTTTTTTTTTTTTTAATAAATACCCAAATATTTATTGCAACAAAATTACATTGCAATACTAAAAAAAATTCCAATACCATGGTGTCCTAGTATATCATACAAAATACTTTTTCTTTTTTTGCCATTCTGACTCTGGTTCTGCTGACCAGATCAGTTAAAGCTTCATTTATTTATGCATCCATTATTATTATTATTATTATTATTATTATTAGAAATGTATTACCTAGTTTATCATTGTTTCCTGAGTTCACAAGTGTTTTAAAGGCGGCAGTTGTATTGGGTTTCAGAGGCAGGCTATTTGCATAACCGCTCGACAAAGACAGCGTTTCAGGTCGCACCCCGAAGTACCAAAATAGTACCCCACTGGCACTTTTGGTCACCATAATTGAATGGCCAATTGAGCGTTTCCCTTCTGCTGTCCAATCTCTGGTTCTGCTGTCAGAAGTTGACATGCAGGCCCTGGATCAATCATATGTTTAGCACAGTCATGTTTTGTTGCGGTTCCTTTTGAAGTATTCCTCGCAAAAAAAACCCCACAAACTTGCACTTTTGTGTTTTGCCCTAGCACCTACCCTTTCATAAAAATAAAAATGCTGTTTATATAAAGTATATCTAGGCTCCTTATTTGATGGTTTCACTCCCCTCACTAGCGGTGGTCCACTTTTCCCCTGATGTTGAATACTTTCTCCAGTTGGTGCTTATGATGTTCAATCTAACAGCATGGTTATTTTGTCCATGACTTTATACTGCATATTTTTTGCATTAAATGTGAAAGAGTATTTGAAACCTGGAAACCTTAAACTTCTGTTTGTTTTCATTATTCTTGAAAAGGTCATATTTTACGTATATAATTCTGAAGAAAGTGCCTCCCGTTGGAGTTTGATAGACTTGCTGTACATGTCTTGCATTGTATTGAAATTGCAACTATGTCTTAATCACCTGATATTTTTAACAATATCCACCAATATGGCTGCAGCGCAGCAAAATTCCATGCATTTCTGAATTGCTTGGGGCCAGTAGGATGGTGGGAGACCTGAGATTTCACTCAGGGCTTTCTGATATGAGATCCATAGCTGTATTTATGAGCACTTTCTGCTCTCCATGTGCCCAGGCTGTACTGCAAGAACCACAGTGGCAACGAGGAGCGGGATGAAGAAGATGAGGAGAGGGAGTCTCGCAGCCGAGAGAAGGCTGACATGGAGCGGGCCGGCAACCGGGTCCTGCCCCCACCACAGGTCAACGGCAACTAGGTACAACCTCCAGGGGGCTCCTGTTGCCACCTAGTTCTGATGCCCCAGTGGCTCATGGGAGTCCTACTTGCACAAAAAAATTTGAGGGCAGAACAAAAAATGATTGGTTGAGAGATATCCAATCAGATGTCTTGGACCCACCTCCTCTATAATGTAATTGGTTATCTCTGAACTAATCATTTTTTCTTCTCCCTCAGAACATTTTTCTCTAAGCAGAACTCCCATGAGCGCCCCAGTTCTAACGACCGGCCTCTAGCATGTGCCATAGATAACTGACATGCAGTGAATGTATACGCATTTGAAATTTGGTTCTACATTCAGCGTCGGGGGCACTGCTAGAGATTTTGGGCCCCATGAAAGCATATCATATTGAGCCCTCGACCCAAACCAATCCAGTTATGTTTTGGGCAGCTTCGACAGCAGCTGGCTGTAACCAGAATTTTGAGGATAAATATCGTACCACGTTAAGGGGCTTTTCTCCCCTCTCTTTTCACAGATGGCGGAGTAAGAATACAAAAAGACACCCTGGGAGCAAAAGATGAAGATGAGATATTTTTGTATGTGGTATACTAGCAAAACATGGGGCCTGTTATTTCTCAGTTTGGGTTCGCCCCCCTACCCCCATGAGGATGCACAAGTCACCCCGCCCCCCCCACACAATTTCCCCTGCCCTAAACGGACTGTCAGACCCGCTCATGCCCTCTCGCCCTTGCCATCTCCACCGACCCGTTTTTGTGCCCGGGCACACCTGTGTGCGCTCGTTTCATACTTATTAAAAAGAGAGAGATCGGATAAATGGAGCTGCATTGAGGATGAGGGCAGGACGTGGGGAAACCGGAGGGTGGCATGGCCAACAGACGCCCCCCGGAGCCGTCGCTATGGGCGAACCGCAGTGTCATTCTGCAGGTGACCAGACTGATCAGAGACATCGATTCTAACACTCCTGTGTTCCACACATTTCAGTAAAAGTCACATGACAACACCAGCCTTTATTTACGAAGAAACCAAGATCTTTCCTGGAGTCCATGCTAAGGATGCTGCCTTCTGCGCCTTTCTATGTTTTCTTCAAAATTACAAAATCAATTCTCGCACTCATTCTATTTTTTTTTTTTTTTTTTTTTTTTTTAAAGGAAGGTGTCCTTTTTTGTGAGATTTTTTTCTTCCCCTCTTGAACTGTGTATTATATTTTAATACTGTATTGCTATCATGATTGTAATTGAAAATATGTGGCTTTCTTTGTATTCAGAGTCAGGATTAAAAGTCCTCTGGTAGCATGATCTTTGACTACTTCATATTGTTAACAGCTGAATTCTCATTTTTCCCATGATGAGCTGGTTCGGTTGTTTACCGACTATACTAGACAACTCGAGAGAGCACCTCTCATTCATAGACTGCTATAAGTATCAATTTATATCAAATTTGCAATTGTAGCTGCATGTTTTGGTATAAAATCACATAGAATGTCATTTTAAGTTGTGTATTTTGTCTTATCCAATAGGGGGCAGTCTGCACTTCCTTGACCTTCACTTGTCAAGCATACTGAAATTATTGAAGTAATGGTTTATACGGTCATCTGTTACTGACGGAACCTTTAAGCACAATATTAAAGAATCGATTAACAGGTGCGTTTTACATCACGTTTAAAATGTGTTTATAATTTAGTTAACCTGCTGAACACACTCGGGAGGCAAATGGATTACGTGTGTCAGTTAAAATCAGAATTATGATGTTGAAGCCGTGTCGCTTGCAAGGACAAGTTATGTCTGGTGTCCAATCTGTGAAAATGACTAGTTAAAAACAGCATGCTTTGGTTTACTTTTTAGACATTTATTTTACAGATGGAACTAAATATTTTACTTAATTCAGTTAATTGATTACCGCGAATTTGGTTGTTATAAATTACATTCAATGATCACAAATTACGGGTGACTTTTGCGTTATTCAAGAAATTTAAATATATAATGGTATACATGCACATGTACACACGCGGGGGATTTGATCTGTGCTCTAAAATACAGCATAACATGTAACCTGGGTCCAGCCAGTCAAATCAGCTGCACATGCTGACAGCGGGGTCCGCACTGCGTAATTGCACTCCGCCGTCACAAAGCTGGCCGCTATACACGACGGTGGGCGGCGCTTTCCGGCTCGTCATCCTCGATCCTGTGCCGCTACTCCGGCGCAGCGGTGACAGGAGTCTCATAGCAGCGGCGCATCGTCAGTCCGAGGGGAAACTAAAACCGAGACGAGTCCCGGGGGGACATGCAGTCGGCGGCCGTTACCGAGCAGCACACGGTCACCGACATGGCGACGGGCAGTCCCTGTATCGTGGTAAGTTTGCGTTCTGTTTTGCTATAAATAAGCCCTCTATATATCTCTGGGTATAAAGGGAACTCAGCAATCACTGGATCGGTTCCACTCATTTTCCCCTTGTTTTGTTTTTTATTATTATTATTATTATTATTATTATTAATATTATTCCTTGCAACGAGTCGTTCAGAATGCGATGTAGAATTTCTGCTTTCTGAGACCAAGTTGCAACAGAAAAATCTGCACCCGATTCGTCTATTGTTTAGACTAGTCATGTTCCATGTTTTGTTATTATTATTATTTTGTTTAGATAAGGGGCCCGCGCTGAAATACGCGATACAGACGTTTGGAATGAGAAATCGTGGCTGCTGACTGAGTTCCCCGGCAACCGGGCGTTTCTGGAAAATAAACAATGAAAGCATGGGGCGCTATACCGCAAGGGCACCACGGGGCCTGTGCCAGCGCGCAGCACAACAGGTCCTCATATGTGACACGGATTTCATTCACGTATATTTTTGGCGTATATAACCCACTTGTTACTGTTCTTGTTTACCGATTTAAAATAGCACAAAATGGTGTCCGTGTATCTAGATATACTGTAAAATGTCCGTGCTGTTACCCTTAAATGTGCATTGGGAATTTGGGAATATTCAGACTTTATCTTAAATTTATAAGCACAATTCAAATTAACGATAGGCCTCCCTATTCCTATAAATGCTGCAGTTCCCATGATTATCTTTAATTTTTAGTTTAGCCCGTTTCTGTCTTAATTGGCAGTTTGAAGTGTAGAGTCCTGTCAAAGAGAAAAACTATTTCTTTTTCTTATTCATCGGTGCAGACTAATAACTTCGGCAACAAAAACGACATCCAACGCACCGACAACAGCGGTCTACGTAATGTAGCATGTGTAGATGCACTTTAATCAAAATGTCCTTTAATATTCTGTAGTTTCCTGATATTTAATGTTTAGAGAAACATCTTCCTAAATATAGATTTTTAATGCTGGGATGGAAACGTATATCGTAAAAATGTCGGTACAATCTGACATTTATTTATCACTTAACTATAAATTTCTTTTACTTCTGAGTCGTTCAGTCCAAGCCTGAGCTGGCACTCTTTTTTCAGTTTATTTTCTAGGGTGGAGTGACAGTTAAACCGGGTCCACAGGCACTGTAAAGCCGCGATGGGCGAAGCCCCTCGCGGACTCGATACGATCAGATAACCGGAGCCCTGTGATCGCAAAATGTGGGAGGAGGCGGTGCAGAACATAAAGTGATATCAAATATGTTTTTCTTTAATGGGGGAGGATGGGTGTGGCGGGTCACGTTTTAAAGGCTGATGAATCGGAGTGTGGACGATTGACTGGCGTGATCGGCGGGACACACCGGTGTTACAACTTCTAGAAGCCTAGTTCGTTTCCATGTGGATTGAGGTAATGGAAAATAAGTATTTTGTGGGTTCCGTGATCTACCTGTACTTACATGCCTTTCAGCATGTCATCACTAATCATTATGGATCACCGTGAACATCACGGGATGAGTGGGTATTAAAATTAGATGGGTGGATGACAAATACGCTAAGCTATTTTCATTCAGGTAATCCATACTAATTACCTGCCCCAGGTAAGGCCTTTTCAGTTCTGCCACATTTCAGCCTTTGGAGTCTCTGGGCTTGGGCTGAGGCCTCCCTGTCAAAATCTTAGCAAGGGATGTGCTTCCTGATACAAGGTTTTTAGGATTTGTTTTAAACAGTGTTTTTCACGTGTGCAGGATGTGGAAAAAGGCTTAGAGCCATGGACAAAGCAGTTCGCTATGAATAAGGGAGCAACTGGCATCAGGGTCTTTTCCATGACGGCCAGCTTGAAACACACGCCCTCAGTGTGCCGGGTTGACTCCTTGAAAGAGGAACCACAGCTTGTGTGACCCAGAGTCAGAAGAAAAACGGAAGGAAGGCAAATGTGTGCTAAGCCAGTTAAAGGAATAACTGCAGTTCATGATAATTATCCTTCTGTTTACTACGCTGTTTGTGTCAGGTCTGGGCACATGGACATTCTTGTTCACTGGAATCATACTTTTATATTTACATTTATATTTCCAAAGTGAGGGAAATAGCACATTACAAACATATACTGTTGCCGAGTCAACAAGAGTTAAGTGTGACTAGGCTGAGCTCCCAATGAATGCCTGGTGTACTAATGTAAGCAGTATTGGAGTTGCACAACGTCTAACAAAGCAAGAAGAGGCTGTTACAAGGTGTGTTATCAAAATAATCAAGTTCTAAAGCATCAGAGGGCACTGGTCATGCCATTCTGTCCATTTTAGATCGGAGACGAAGAGCGGGGCTACGATCTGGACCTCTTCTGCATCCCCAAGCACTATGCCAGCGACCTGGAGCGGGTCTATATCCCACACGGCCTCATCCTGGACAGGTGGGTCCCTCATAGTGTGCGCCATGTCGGAGCTCTCCCCACTTCCTGAGCGATGCTCACAGTGAATGAAAACCTTGCCTGTCATATTAGGGTCTAAATCAGAGGGTCACCTTTGAGGGAGCATGTTGGTGAGATCACATACCAGAATATAAAAAAAAAATGGCTTAATAGACAAAGCCGGAAGAAAAAGGACCGGCTGTAAGTGTAGAAGCCACCTAGTTAAATACCGAAAGGAGAAAAGGTTCTGTACCTTTGAACAATGATAACCAAATGCTTTCAGTACACAGTATTTTTCAGTACAGCTTTCGCGCAAAAAGCAGATATTGCAGTGTTTTGCAACTAGACTGAGACTGGACCATGTGACTGAGACTGGACCTTGAGAGCTACAGGTGTTTATATCAAACAGCCAAGGCAGGGGTGGAAGGAGGAAGAATGGAGATTAGATGACCTTGCTCAGCAAGAACTGTGTGAGGTTATGATTAGTCATGGTCCAGCTCTAAAGCTGAGCAAAAGTGGAGCTGGATGCTTGTTTAGCTGTGCTTCAGAACCGTGGGGGGCTTCTGGAGATGACCGTGGATCCAGAGCTGGTGCTATGCATCTAAAAAACAAGGGCAGCCCTATTTTATCTGCAGATGTAACAACGTGCACCAAGCTGACCACCTTATTTCACCCCCCCGCCACATGAACCTCTAGGACTGAGCGCCTGGCACGGGACATCATGCGTGACATGGGGGGGCACCACATCGTGGCACTTTGTGTCCTGAAAGGGGGCTACAAGTTCTTTGCCGACTTGCTGGACTACATCAAGGCCCTGAACCGCAACAGTGACCGCTCCATCCCTATGACAGTGGACTTCATCCGGCTCAAGAGCTACTGCGTGAGACTTACCCCCCTCTCTGCCCTCGCGATGGACCAGTCCATTTTACACGTTACTGGTTGCGTGTAGTTGAAACTTTCAGCGCCGTTACAACACTGGAAAAATGGAAGTCAAGGACAACATTATAGTTACCCAAGTAATTACACTGAACGTTTTGTCATTTTCATTAGAGAGCACCACAATATTTGAAGTATCTTCCTAGGCTTAGTTAGAAATATCTAAAACTAATGTTTATGCTTCAGCAGTAATGTGTATTGCCATTTAGAACATTGTCTACTCCCATGCAAACTGAATAGTGTGGAAAAACTAGTAACCGTATTTTAATATGAAGGGTATAAGTCTGTAGAAAAACAGATTGACTTTCTAGGTTTGTTTTGTAGTAGTCATCTAATTTAATAAAATTTGCATCCACCTGACCTTCCTGGCCCAATCAGGTTCTTGCAAGATGAGTACAGAAAGAGTATTTGTTTAATTCAGATCAGCATTGCTTCCGCTCAGGCTGTCCTGATGTTTTTCCTTCCTCCCTATTTCTCTCCTATCTAGAATGACCAATCCACAGGCGAAATCAAGGTCATTGGCGGGGACGACCTGTCCACACTCACAGGAAAGGTACGTGCCACTTTCGGAGGATTTGAATAAGCAAATGTTTGGTTGTGGGTATTTGACAGACATTTAGTCTCTGGGCCCAAGTTTGCCTCAAAGCATCCAGCAGCCCAGGGTGTTACCATGGGCATAAAATATGGGGGGGGTGCAAACCCTCACCCCCTCCAAATAATCACAAAATCAGAGACCTCAAACCATTGGACATTACATTTGCTATCATATTGATCAACGCGTCTGACTCATTCTCTTTCTCTCTCGTAATCTGGGTGCAGAACGTCTTGATAGTGGAGGTAAGTCTGTAGAAACCGTCCTGTCCTTTTTCCATGGACTAAACCTGGCTCTCAGAGGTCCTCTCAGATGCAGTCATCTTGTCCCTTTTTACCAGGACATCATCGACACAGGAAAGACCATGAAGACCCTGTTGCAGCTCCTCAAACAGTACAATCCGAAAATGGTCAAAGTGGTCAGGTGAGGTGGTGGGGAGACACCTGGCACAGAGGCCCGGGCCGGTCTGTTTCAGTTGGGTACAGTTCAGCACACTTTAACGCTGCATAGCATCTTTTGAGCCCTTGGTAGGTTAACACACAGAATAATATTCCCAGGAAGGCAGAAGTAACTGCAATTCCCAGCACTAGGGGGTGCAGTGGTTAAAGAGCTGTTAAAATCTCAGGATGGAAGCTGAAGTTCTGAGGTATTCCTAAGGAAATCGAGCATGAAATAGTGAACACTGATTTCATATGACTGCTCACAATGAATGAATAAGGGGCAGCACTGCACTAGATGGCGACCCCAACTCCCTCAACTTAACAGCCTGCAGCAGGCTCACCTCAGTCCCGTCTTTTTAAAGCTGGGTGTTTGGCCAAGTTCACTGCGTCCCCTGCTGCTGTTCTCCGCACTGAGCTCCCTGCACCCCTCCCCCACCCCCCCACTCAGGTTCCCGTCTCCCTTCTCCACAGCCTGTTGGTGAAGCGGACAGAGAGGAGCGTGGGCTACCGGCCGGACTGTGAGTACGCGGCATGCCAGACAGCCCTCTGGAGGGACCGGTGAGGTCCTCATGGTGTGGTTTCCCAAGCTGTGCCCACGTCTTCGTGTTTTTACAAGGTCACGATAAACGCTGCAGCTTCTGCTTGCCATCCTCAAGACATGCCATTGGCTACGAAACGAAGGGTCTAAAAAAGTACAAACTACAGTGTCTGCCATGCTAACCCTCCATCCTGTTCATAACGTACTCTGGCATATCAGAGACATCAAGGAAACAAAGAAACTGTAGGCTGGAATGTGGGCTGACAAAATGGATGACTGGGAAACACCCACTACTCAACATTCAGTGATGAAATCGTAAAGTTACTGACAAAGCCAGTTTCACAAAATGACCACAAGGTGGTGCTGTTGCTTTTTTCAAACTTGAGTGCAGTTCTTGTTTGACAGCTTTTCTCCCCCTCAGTTATAGGTTTTGAGGTACCCGACATATTTGTGGTGGGGTACGCATTAGACTACAATGAGTACTTCAGAGATTTAAATGTAAGTATAGAGATGCCATAACACGCTTTGATATATAATTTTCTTTGCCATTTTCATAAACTGGAATATTGCATGTCTTTCACATGTAACATTAGACAGCATGTAACAGGCTGCACTGGAAAAGCACAGCCCTGACTGCTCACACATTCCATGTTGCACCTAAGTATAAATTCTGTTTCAACAGCAGGGGGTGCTAGTCTTAAAATGAGGACAAGATATACCAAACTATATTTCAGAGATTTGCAGAATTGGACTCCATAGTACCCTGTAGACTTGTAGTGCGTGAGTTACAGGCATAGATCTACATAGATGGAAATGAGCGAATTTGACCTTCATGTCTTGCAGCACATCTGTGTCATCAGCGAGAAGGGGAAGGAGAAGTACAAGGAGTGATGCCGTCCTCTTCAGTGGCATCTCCACCAAGTGGCACCTTTCAGTTTGCTTTAATAGAAAATAAACGCCTAAGTTGGACAATAGCAGGTTCCTCAGGGCGACACACTGACACCGCGACCTGACGGCTGAACTGAAAATGGCCTGCTTTGTACTTTCTGCCCCATGGCCACAAAAGCCTCGAATCAGCGTATGCTAATGCAGTCAAACTCGCCTTGGAGATGGCAGGAGGCCAGGGGTAGAGAGGGGTCTCCTCATGTAATAAGCAGGACAGCAATACTGGCCCATGCAGATAAATCTGAATGCAGTAAAACTACAATGTTAATCAGTGTCTGAGCCATGGATCTCAGACACTGAGATATTGCAAACTTTGCTGTGTATTTTTTATTTCTTCTAAAACTTCCACAATCATTTTCATTTCTGTCTGAAATCTATTTGAAGTGGTGCGAGCCTCACGTCCGATTATTATGGACTGTAAATACAATGCGCCAATAAGCTCCAGAGCTATCTAGGCCTAAAGCAGCAGAAATCTTCCCGTGGGTGTGTTTTGTTCTGCTGTTTGACCTGAAGCGATTCAGCCTAGACGCAGGAAGTCAGCTCACCATCCACAACCAAGTAATTGAAAAAAATGGCATCCACTGGAGGGGGGGGGGGGGGGGGGCGACTTCCGGTCCATG
>JAABNX020000002.1:11818257-11834156 GCA_015163995.2 Mormyrus lacerda | reverse complement strand
ATATATATATATATATATATGTATGGAATTTCGACGCTTGTGATAGCAAATTTTTTAAAAAGGAATTTTTAAAATAATGTTGGATACCCAGGGCCCATACATTTAAGAAGCAGAAGAGGGAAATAGAGGCGAGGCGACCTTGACGCGGGCAGAGGCGTGACAAGCTGCCCCGGCTCGCAACATGACGGGACGCATCCCTGATCCCAAATGGCACTTCGTACTCGAAATATCGCCCATTCTACTGTTCGCCCACTCAGCACTTAGGCACAATCATGGAAAATGACATAAGTTCCTCCTCCCTTTCCTCTGAGCCCCAATGTACAACCAAATGTTTATTTTGTGCGAATCGTATGACACGTAGCGATTTCTTATATTGCGTTTCATGACAACTCAACATACGACTGGGACACACCGGTGCGTGTATTCCTATAAATGGCAAAAGCTGAATGACTTTCCTCCGAATATATAAATCTATTACATAACTAATTATGCGTTAAGGACATAACTCATAGTCATTCAAATTCACTCAATAAAAAGTACCAATAAAACCAAAACGATGTACTAGTTTTAAAGCACACGGCGTTAATTATTTGCACGTATTTTGCATACAAGGTACACATCTCTAAAGTTTCACATTCGTCTGACTAGCTATTTAACGTGTCATCTGATAAAAAGCAAGATAAAGCGGAATTACCCAAGCCCACGTATATATTCGTCACGGATGCGTTAAAACAGACATTTCTTAAATTCTTTAACTTAAAATTTACTTGTTGTGTCTTGGATTAAATGTTCGGTTCTTTACAAAGGCTTATGCTTTTGAGAAACCAATTGAAAATACAAGACAAAAAACGTTTTGAGAGCTAGTTCCTCCTTGGTTTGCAGTCGTTTCGCTGTTAATCAACGCGATCCAAGCTGCAATTCAAATAAAATATCATGAACAACGTCGGAAGCGCTAAAACTGCCCGGTACGAGTACGATCAAACTTATTTAATAACTTTTATTTCAACGCGCACCGTCGACCGACGCTCTCCGGTTTAATTCAATTCCATAAAAAAAAAAAATAAAAGGCACCGTGTAAACGGATAAGATACTACAAAAAAGCGACCAAGGCGTAACAAGCAGAGTAAAGCAGTCAGGAAATACAATAACTATTTTTGGGATCTCATAATCATTGAAATTGTTGGAAGACGTGAATTGAGTGAGAACCACCGAAGGGAGAAAAAAACATGAAAAATAATTCCTAAAAAATCCGAACTTACCTCCAGTCCAATCGAAAATGGCGCCGAAACGTAAAAAAAACGTCTTAGATTTCATTGTAGGGTATTTTGCAAAGCTTTGTGGGAGTATGAGCGAAACAACGCTCCCTCGCTTCGCTTACAGTCAGTGTTGCAATCCTCTTAAACACAATATATGCACAGTGCTGCATATTATTAATAACCTGTTTGGTGCATTTTGTCAACTCGATGTTTATTGCTTTTGTATCGACATAAAACCAGATTTAGATGAACAACACGGACTGTCCTGCGCTACTTTTCGTCGCACCGAAGTTTCTCGAGTCAGAAATAACACGAAACTTTACAAATCCATATATGTATATGTTATTACTCGAAATAAATACCCTTAATAGGGATTTATAAATACAATTTACACGTTTTATATTTATAATATTTGTTTTCGTAAGCTTTTTTTCTCCCCTCATAATGTACACAAAAACCTTTCGCTGTTGTAGGGATCTTTGTGTCGGGGAAACTGGAGTTGAAACGCGGTGAAAATATTTTATGTAGTTGAATTAATATATAAATATGTAAAAAATCAGACACGTATGCCCGATATAGGCGTGTAAGAGTACAAACACGGCCAACGTGACTCTGGCATCCAAGTAATAACTTGTAATTGCCGTCGAATTCGCTGCAGATTTATGATGCACTGCAGTCTCGTATAAACGTAACACCCTCCGTATTTTACCACTGAACTGTAAATAACACGTAAGTACTCAACGGTGAGTCTTTGCAGAGCGTTTTACCCTCAACTGTTGACAGAGACTGAAAGTGAAAATTAAAATCTCCCGCCCCCATGCCCACTTTACTACCATGGAAAATACACACATACAATTCACTCACAGTATTTGATATGCATGTAATAAGATACACAATATTTAACTAAAATATTTTTTCTTAAACAAGCGTTCATGTTTTAATTGAAAGTAAAAAGTAGCTTCTCAGTTTCAGTATCAGACTCTGTTTTATGAATGATGGGTCACTAAAAAAATAATAGCTGAATTTTTAAACCAGTAAATGAATGTATTCAGGTATTTAAAGTATTTTACTGTAAAACACTACGCATTATGAAAAGTTTTGTTGCTTTCAGTGTATTTACAGCAACACGTGTTACCGGAAAATTCAACACATTCCTGGATTTGACTTTTGACAAATCGATCGCCACTTCTCCAAGAACTACCGCTGAAATGAAATGAAATTATACGTTTTTCTACGCCATTTTTGTAAATATAGCGTGCTTAATTTGTAGCCAAAATCACGTACAGCCTGTAGTTTGTCTCTCGTATATGTACGAATATTGAACAATGTAACTGTGGGTTATTTGAAATTTTTTATGTCAGCGACGAGTATTTAGAATTATTTTTAAGTTTCAGATTGTATTTTACGTTTTTTTTTGGGTTTGGTGCTGGCTTAGACATTCGCTTTCTCGTTTCAGAAACGTTTTATCCGCTGCAGTGTCATATAAGGGAAACGTATTTGTATTCGATATGTATGAAATAAGCGTTACAGAAATGTATCTATTTTAAATGAACGGGTGGCACTTTAAATCAGTGCTGATCGACAGCATTGTTTTGGTGGGGGAGGAGACAGGAGGGTCAGGCAGACATGATGGACAGAACATGTCAGTAGCAACACCCACCCACCCAAAGAGACCAAGTGACAGGGCAGACACCAGGCAGGACAGGACAAACAGCACAACAAGGGGAAACAGAGAAGCAGGAATCATACCAGGGACCAACAGCACAACAAGAGAGACCAACGGACAGAGCCACACAGACAAAACAGATGAGACTTAACCAAACACCAGGGAATAACATCAGACCTAAACAAGGACCAGAGAGCACAAGAGACAAGCAGGCAGAACAGGCCACACCAAAACAGGGTGGACAAATAAAGGGACAACAGAGACACGAGTAAAAACAGAAGAGAAAGCCACTGGGGAAGAAAAAACAAAGGCAGAACAGGGCTGACCGCACCAGGACTTTGGACTGAGTGGATGTGGACATTGGACTGAGGCGGAGGTTCACAGAGCAGGACTTAGGGAAAGGCTCAACGGGCCCCACTCCAAGTCCCCTGGCTAGATAATACCAGGAACAATCAAACCCAGCCTGGCAGGCGAGGAGGAAGCCGCCTGGGTGATACCTGGAGACAAGGCAGGCACCTGGGCAACGACTGGAGATAGGGCTGGAACTGGTTGGACATCAGAAGACGGGTCAAGGCCAAGGCATCTGGAGACAAGCCGGGCACAGCAAGGACACTAAGAGGTGGGAAGGGCAAAGCTGGGACACCTGGAGATGAGCAGGGTGAAGTTGGGACTGCTGAAGGTGGGCAGTGTGAAGCCAGGACACCTAGATCAGGTTCAGGCAGCTAGGTGTAGGCAATGTGGCTCTTCCTGGGCCAGGAACCTGGGACTTGGCCCTCTCAGGACCAGGAATCTGGGGCGAAGGCGGAGCGGCCCTCTCTGGGCTGGAAGCCTGGCGTGTGGCACGACAGAGGCAGTGACGTGCTCTGGAGACGTGGTAGAGGTGAGGACAGGCTCTGGGAATGCAGCAGACGAGATGATGAGCTCTAGGGATACAGCAAGGGCATGGTTGGGTGCTAGAGACGCACGCGGTAGCAGGTTCTCCTGGGCAGGGCTTTAGCTGAACCGGGTCAAGTGAGATGGGCTCTGGTATGGGTTCAGCCTGCTTCTGTTTTTACTTCCTGCGGCTAGTGGGCAAATCACTGGTTTAAGAGTCGACTTCAATGACCGGACTAAACAGGTACTTTATACATAGACTAATCAAGGGAAACAAGCATGCGGGTAGCCTCAGGGAGCCAGTGGGTAAATCAGTAGCTAACTTTATAGAACCAGCAGGCAAATCAGCAGCAAGCTGCGGGGAGCCAGCAAGTGAGTTGGCAGTGAGCTACGGGGAGCCGGTGGGTGAATTTGCAGAGAGCTGAATGGCAACGGAGAGTCCGTGTGCAGAGCGGCTTCACATCGTGAAGAGGCAGCGGACTGAACTTCAGCAGGCAAAACAGCTTCACATTTCAGATTAGCGTCAGGCTGACTGGCTTCAGGAGGTGAAGAGTCGATAGGTTGAGCAGTCTTGCTGTCGATTATTCCCTGCACCTCAGCCAGCGTGTGCCAGACTTTCACTGCCTTTTGGGGAACTGAGCCTGAGGTGAGTCTTGCAAGCACTCTGTCTCCAGACCAGAAGAGAGCTTTGACGTCGGGGATCCTCCAGACTGTGGGATTAGTCCTCAGCTCCAGGGCGGTGTCCCGGATGAAAAAGAAGTCCTCCACTTGAAGCAGTGATGCAGCTCTGAGGGCGCTGGAAATTTTTTTTGGAAAAAAATTGGCAAATTATCCTTTATTTAGGCAATGCGATGTATTGCTGCCATTTTTGTAAATCTGTTGCCAACACCTTAAGAGCTTTTATTCTTCATAATAAGAATCACAGACATCTTCCCAACTCTCCCATATCGTGGTGTAGTCGCTCGTTTGTAAAATTTATAGCATTTAGGGCACACTTGCATAGGGACCACAAAGCATACGGAGCATCAAACAAATCCTCCATTACATTGAATGGTGTGGCACTATTATGTCATGTTGTATATTGCAGCGTCAGATGTGAGTTTCATTGGTTTATTTTCTCATTTAAAGTCATATTAAAGTCATAGTAAAGAAGATAGGAGCCCCCCTAGGCTGACACAAGGTCCACCCTCCAGAAATGTCTGTCTGTCTGCTTCAGCCAGGTGTTATGTGGGCATCCCCTTGCCCTCGTCCAGCTGCTCAGGTCTTCAGCAGTGGGTGGATACCCTCTGGGAATTGTGCCACATGGCCGTGGTGCTGTAACTGACGCTCCCTCACAATGCAGGTAATGTGCCTCACTCAGGACTCCCTGAGCAACCACTCATTCAACAGTCAAAGACACACAGTACCAAAGGAGTGCAGTCTGGTTTACCACCTTGCAATGGTCATGACCTATTTGAAGGTGTAGCGTCTACTTATCTAGTGTTGCTGTTGAGTCATCTTGTCAGTGAAGGGAAACATTTCACTTATTCAGATCTGAATCAATGGATGAATCAATTTCAGTATCTTGGAAATGACAGGAATGACAAACCTTTAGAGGTAGTTGCAGATAGTGGAAAGCTAGAAGGGAATGCTACACTGGACTGGTGCTTTTTGCTTATTGGTGGCAAGATTGATTCTTCTGCTGATAATGAGGTCTGCCAGCTTATCTCACATGACCATTTTTTCAGAAAGGTTAACCTCACTGGTTTTCCCCTGAAGCCTAAGCACCATTGTTTCGGTCGCCATGCTAAGCTGATTGTTCGCGATTGTTCGCTTTGGTCCACTTCTGTGTGTTTTGACTACACAGTTTGAGAGCAAGCACTCTTATTTTAAGCAATACTCAAGAAGATTGCAGAATTTCAAGAATTTGTGTGGAACTCTAGCAGAGCGTCACCAACTCTTACAAGCGTGCGTAAGCTGTTTTCCACCATTAATTGCAATTTTGAAGGCAACAGAGGTTTCCCGTGATGATTATTGTGAAAAGATTACGCAGCCAGATTCAATCTCCAACCTGAGAATACAGTTGCAGCAAATGCAGACACTCTCAAGGGTACAAATTACAAAAAGAACATGTATATCATTATTGCTAAAGCAGATGAGATTACTATATTTGGCAGAATCAAGCTTGTGCTTGTTCAGAACAATCTGGATGTTTACTTCCTCAGCGGAAAGTGCTCACAGTGATTGACCTGTCAACATCATGCCGCTCTTTCCTTGTTAATGTCCAACCCAAGTGAAGAGATTAGGACAGCTATTACAGAAACCTCACCAAATGTCCCAGCAGAAACCGTAGAGCAGATTATGAAACTAATTAATCATGGAGTGGAAAGTAAATCAGACCTTCTGTTTGTAAATGAAGAGGACCTTTTAGATCACCTAAGATCCATTCAGTGCCCCAAGCTTCTTGCTACCTGGAAATCACAAGGTAGGGTAAAACCATACACCATAACTTGTTCTGTGATATTTTTCTTACTGTTGAAGAAAATGCCATTATAGGTCATATTTTTATGTAGCCACTTCCTATATTTTTTCCTAGTTTTGTTCATGTTCCGCTGAGTATAAATAAATCTTTTGAAAAGTATTTTCGAATATGTTTTTTTTTTTTTTTGTAGACATGCCAGCACTGCCCAGTCACGTTTTCATTTTGTGAAATATCATTTTCTAGAAGGGATGTTTTTAATAAGAGACTGGACCAAATTTAGGTTGTCTTATTTTAAGTTATTTATTTTTAAGTATAGTTACAATTTTGTGAGAAGTGTGTTTGTATTTCATTCCATTTTGCACATTATATGAAACTCGGATATGGGACTGAATATGAATTGTTTTATTTGAATATTAATGTTTTTTGTTTAAATAAATCATTTGAAAAGTTTGTGTTCTTGTCCAGCCAGGTTTTGTGTTTTTTATATAATATTATATTAATTTCTTTAATCTCTAAAAACAACATTCAAATGTATATTATTAATATGAGATTGAACTGAAATGTTTTATCGTTATAGGTTATTATAGGTTATTTTTTTAATAAGACCCTTCTGTTGTTTTCTACTGTGGATAATAATAAAAATCAACTGTATTGGATTGTCATGGGGTGGTCATTTCAAATTAAAAGCACCCATGTTTAAATTCTGACATATAGACAACTTTACTGAGTAAAGTAAATGTTTACAGTAGTGTACTGTATTGTAGATACTGTACGTTACTGGGAAGTATTTACTGTAGATTTTATAGTATTTTACTGGCAATTTTGCTGCCAGTAAGTTACTGCAAAATATACAGTGAAATTCTTTACAGTGATGTTATTATGTGCAACCATGGAGAATAGAAAGATGAATACATGGACACGTAATTTGCATGTGAGTGCTGGACAGAAGGAGATGTAAGATAGTTGCTGGTTAAGTAATTTAATTATAATCCACACACATACACAAAAGTAAAACCCACATATATGCATTCCGAATAGGGTGTTATTTAGAATCAATTAGAATGAAATAGAATTACTTTTCTGAGCATCTCTATAGTAGGTATTTCTTATGTTAACTTGCATGTTTTTTTGTACATTTATTTTATTAATATTTTGTAATTTATTTTGCCTGTTGTATTGCTGAAGTCCCTGCATTGCAGGAATGGGAGTGCGTGTGTGTGGGGGGGGGGGGGGGGGAGGGTTATTTGCCTGGACATGTGTGGGTCTTGCTGTTAGGATCTATCGCAGCCACCTGTGCATAGACCAAGTCAGACTGGTGCGGCACTGTGGGTGAGTCACACGCCGTGGGGTGCAGGCTGGGGAACAATGGCATCATTCAGTGGCTGGAGCCAGTGGGACCGCATTCATCAGTGAGCGTAAGGGCCGCATTTGTCTACATGCGAGTGAGTGTCAGGGCTGCATTTGTCCACATGCGGGTGTACTGAACGTGAAAAGATCTAATCCAGCCGATACAGGAACTAACATCATCGAGCTACAATGTTGGCCACAACCATATCATTTTCCGTAATCTGAAATCCTCCGTTCGGAGCTGCTCCCAAAATTAGCCCCGTTACACGCGCACCTACAATTATCTCCCAGAAGGTTTTCGAAAGGTTGGATGCAGACCAGCTCTTTGGGATTTAGAAGCCAGTCACATGCTGTGGTAGTGAAAATGTGCCTCAGTAATTTGGCTTTAACGTACGGTGACCTCATACCCCAGTGATGTCATTCAAGTCTAATTACTACGAAAGTGGCATAGGTCAGCAGGAATTCAAAGTGCTAATACTGTGGTAACCCTATACTTACTGCAAATATAAGACTCTGTCTATTTGCAAGAGCCCCTTCTTGATCCAAACCCAGGAAGAGTAATCTTTCAGGAACCAATTCTTTTGAACCATATATCAATGTTTGCCAACCCGGTTTTCAGGGAGCCACAAAAGTTCCATGTTTTTGCTCCCTCCCAATTCCCTGCCAGTCAGTCCACATTTTTGCTCCTACCCAGCTCCAGAGCTGGGAATGAGAAAAAACCTGGACTGGCTGCATGTCCCCACAGGTGGGATTGGGAAACACTGCCATATATCATTCGGTTTTAGAACAGAGGAATCTTTATCCATGCAATCAGATGGAGAACATAAGCACAGATCTGAGCTCAGACACAAACCTGCTGCCCCAGAAATGTGAGCATCCATATGATTCTACTTTATTAAAAACCTGTAATCATTACATGATAGGATCTATGTCCTTGGATTAAATCTGTCAAAATTGCTGATGACCTGAATGTGACCTTGAAAAAAACAAATGTATATAGTCATTTGGCAGCTGACATATTTACATCAACCAGTTGTATATAAACAATATGTCAGTATTATTTGTCCAAAATGATGATGCTGTGCAAATATAATTAGACACAGCTGTTATATAAAGAGTACACCCATTTGGCAACCATGGCAATAATCTGGTTTTAGAATATTAATAAATAAATCGGAGTAACAGGAGTAATCTCACGAGCTGTCAGTTAAAATTTGCTTGGGTGTAACTCCAGCATTAGGAGTCATGGTTATATAGATTTCTGGAGAATGTTAGGAAATACGTGCATGTGGTGAGTCACACTCTAGGCGGTTAGCAGCTACACTAAATAGTAAACATCGTGAAGAGAACTGCTTAATTCGCTCAACTTCCTTCCTCTTGTGTGGGTATTGGGCTGGCAACAAAGCAATTAAGGTTTGCGCTTTTCGCCGTGTTCCGTACTGAGATGCCAAAAATGCAGCATCACATCATCTGCTAGAGTGGACACAACTAAGTACAGAAACAAGAGGAATGATATAAAGAATGTAGGAAGGAGTTTTAAAGAGCTTTTTTCTCAAAAGCACACATACAAATCATGCCGTAGCAATAATTTTGCTGAGCTTTGGTCAGCATAATTTCTTATGTAGATGGGCCCTTACGTGAAAGTTGTGATTTTAAATGACTTCCGAACACATGACACGGTGAAGTGTGATATTCCTACACCCACCTGTCATTGTAAGTTTCAACATTGTGTCATTTGTCCGTCAACATTATAGCTGTATTTTAGGCTGTGTGTGACCAACAGACCCAAAGGGGGTCACTGAATTATTTATGTCCCCTGTCCACAGCTCTGTGTCTCTCTGTCAGGGTGCCGGCAGAACGAGACACGGAACATAATGGAAGCAATTGTTTGGAAGTTAAATTCACCTCAACCACAGCAGCTTCTCTACTCGTAGTTATTCTCATTTTTGAGAAGGGGAATTCAGCTAAAAATCAAAAAAGGCTTTAGTTAATGCATCTAAATAGCATTTAGCTAAAACATTCATCTGCAGCTCCATAATATTGCTTGCAAGAGCAGAAAGAGGGAGTGGCCAGAATCAGCGTCTTCACGTGGATTTGCACCATTCGGCGCTGGCAGGAATCCGCCTGACCCACAAAGTGACCTCTCAGTCACCTGGCTGCATTGCCCATATCTCTTGTTAGGCAGGGAGAAAAGAGACATTGTTCACAGCCAAGAAGGGGGAGAGCCATGCAAAGGACTATAAATAGCACGTGATTTGGCCTGAAACTCACAACAAGAGTCGGGTGAAGCAAGAGATGGAGTATGATGGTGCTGAGATGTTTAGGGGTTTCCAATGCCATCTATAGCCAGATGTGATACATTAGGATTAAGCTAATGTTACCTCCAGCAGAGATACTTGTAATAGTAGCAGAACGATATCTCAGCCGAACAAGCCCAAGTACCAAAAGGACATCAGTAGCTGGGATAAAAATAGTCCTGGCTCTGTTTTTCCTTCAAAGGTTCATAATCAAATGTGCCTTCATTGCCATGCAGTGTAAACACCTGCTAGTCACGCAAAATGAAATGTGAATCGGCAAAGTATGCAGTGTCATGCTGGAGTCTGAAAGTATCTCACCACTTCTCCAGGAGCCCACCCGTCCCTCCCACCCCCCAACCCCCACCCAAACCTGTTTTTTTCTGAAAGAAGAGACCACTTTGTGATCCCCCTTCCAAGTACAAGCCAACAATACCAAATACTGTCAGAAGGCTTCTGAACATCAGAAAAAAATGATTTTAAACTGCATGTTAAAAAGAAAATCAAATGCATGCATGTTGCATGCTGGCTAAAGGTGTTTTTTTTTAATGGTCATGGGTATGAATAAAATGGCAGGAACTAATTATATCACTAGCTATATTCTCCAAAATCAAATTAAATTGATAATGGTGTTATTACAGTTATTTTGCATTCTGTGTGGTAGAAGACAAGGAACGCCTTCATCATCCACAGCCCTGTGTAATTGCTGGCCAGGATTTTTTTTCCAGCTGAGAACTTAATTGGCCTTAGCCAAGCCCAAGGTGCCTATTAAACAAATGGCACATTTTAGATCCCATTAACTTAATATGTTAGAGACTAATGACACATGACTGGCAGCTTTTGCAGCACCAGCCATCACATCTGGAGGATGGGCCACCTTCTGCATATTATAACACAGGCTTATGTAAGATTTACCCCACATTCCACCAGAACTACCATTTTAAGACCAATTGGGTGTCACGGAGAGTGTGATTATGTGGGGGAAGCGATTGACAGCGTTTTAGTAATAACTTTGGTTTAACAAGTGGTATTAACTCAGCTCTCAGAACGCCTCACCCTAGCCGTATTAAGAATATTATGATATAAATTATACACAGATAAATGTGTGCGCGCTTCCAAAGTCGGAAATGGACACATAGGTATTACCTAAGTTATCAAAAAAGAGAACCACTGCCCTCTTCTGGTTACTGAGTGTAGCTACGTCGTTCATCTTTCGTCTAACTACCGTACTGTTCACGAAATAAAATTGGACCAAATTTATTTATAACCTACAATGACATTATATTCATAATATCTAAATTCGAATGCATTTTAAAAGCAGAAATGCAGCGGGATTGAAGGGTTACTGATTTCAGCATGTACGTATACTACTTGATGCATGCTAGATAAAGCGTATCACAATTGAAAACATTATTCAGCTGCTGTAACAAGTCATACTACAGGATTGAATAAATAATCCATAATTTTATACTTTGCAGTATATTGTTTCTCGAATAAAGTATGTTAATAGACATATGGTAAACAAGTCTATTTCAACTGCAAGCAAACACTCAATTCAAACGCGAAAAGTGACGGGAGTTTGGGAGGGGGCGGGTTTTATGAAACATCTCCGGGAAGTCGCTAACAATTCGGTCTCTCATTGGATTATCAGTGCCATTTGAAACCTGCAAGCCGGCATATTCTCGCGTCCTCATTGGAGTACCGTGCCGTCATTCAGACGAGTAGGCTGGAGAGGGGGCGGGAGGTTTGGTTGATCCAGGAGTCTTGAGGTAGCGACAGGCATAGCGGCGCACAGAATATTGAAATGAGAACATTAACGAAATAATTAATTTTATTTTTAGATATCGATTTCTGGGCACTCAGACGTGGCGGTACACCGGAGGCGGGAGAAATCCTAGAGTTTGCGAGGGTTGCTAAACTGCAAAACCTTCCGATATACGACTAGCTACCCAGCTAACTATCGCCTTTCAGTGGTTTTCCAGCACCAGCAGTTGTAAAACAGTCCCGCCGTTTATCACTTCTTTAATAGCTGTCTGGGTAAGACGTACATCGTTTACATGCTCTCAGTTTTACTCCTGTCGATTTTTGGCAGTTAGCTTGTTATTCATAGCCATCAGCCGGTTATATTTATGACTGGAGACTTGTTGGAATCAGCCTTCATTCCGAGTTGCTGCTATCTTTTGGGTATCATTACAGTGGCGCTGGGAGGGCCATACTCTCAGGAAGGAGAAACTGGTGGTTAGTTATCTGTTATCCTGGGTTTGGGAATACCTTAAGGCAAGCATTGGGCTCGGTGATGGTAAAGATGCAGAAATCGATCTGGTTACAGATGCAGAAATGCGTTTAAGGTTTAAAGGTGGCACATCCCCTTCTCGGTAGCGCGATCACTACAGGCTTCAATCAGAGATGGTCACCGACCGCAGCGCTCCACAGAAACCGCGACCTGCGTCTCAAAAATGACCAGATGTACTGAACCCTGCTTCCGATTGACGGCCGGATTGATCGTTTGCACTGTCCGCGACATGCGTACGCTGGGGGCCGCGGAGCCCTCGGTCTAAGCTCGGCCGCGGCCGCTCACATAATACCCGCAGAGCAGCACAGAGTTCAGCTTCCAAGTAGGAGCACGAGTCCCGGGGCGGGGGGTCTGGGTACGCGAGGATGTCGGCAGCTATGAACAACTCCGCCGTGGTGCCGCATGAGAGGATGGAGCTGGACCTGGAGATCCCGTCCCCGATGGCCCAGACGGACAGCCTGCTGAAAAGGTCCAACAGCGCGCCCATGATAAACGGACTCAGGTTAAGATGCAACTTATTTTTCTTCTGCTTGCGAATATAACAGTCTGACTTGTTTGTTTATTGTGCTTAATTGCCAGTTTCATAATCAAAATGGAAAGACCGAGCGATAAAGCGGCGATTGTTTTTTATTTGCTGCCACTTTCTCTATCCACAATGATTCCGGTAACGCTTTACTTGACGGGGCACAAATACTTGGTAATAGTAAGTTACTACTGAAGTACAAATGACAAATTATGAACATAATTATTACAGAATTAGCAGATTTATTAACATGTATAGTAATTGCTTTGGATGAAAGATGCATCATGATTCAGTAATGATGAACTATTATAAGATCAGTATTTAACTAGTCTTTCTGGTCTAAGATCAGTATTTAACTTATGTAAGGCACAAGTAATGAATAACACACTTCAGAGATTTACTGAACAAAGAACTAAGAGATAGTAAAAAAAAACTATAATAAACTGCTTGAGATAAACCATACGTCTCAATTAATTAATGTTGGATTAACATTGGATTAGTATGTAACTAAGATTTAGTTTGTGGTTAATTAACACGTAAGTAAGAGTTTAATACTATATATGTGTCCCATCAAGTAGTGTCACCAAGATTTCTTAGGGAATATCTAGCGCACAGGTGTCAGACTCCAGTCCTGGAGGGCCAGAGACCTGCACATTTTTGAGTTTCCCCTCGTTTAACACACCTGATTCAGCTCCATGTGCTAATTACCACACAGCTCTTGAGCTGAATCATTTGTGGTGGAAAGAACTAAGCTACACAGGGCTCCGGGCCCCAGGACTGGAGTTTGACACCCCTGATCTAGCGTGACATCATTCACCCTTCTGGAAGAAAGTGGACAACTATGAACCTCTTATTGAACTAGAGCGGTTCACTAAACAGCGCTGCTAGTGACGTTATCTTAAAATTGCTGTACGTGATTTTGAGCGTCTCGTCTTGTGTTAGTTAAATGGCCGACCCCTTTTCCCCACAGTGACCACTCTCAAGTCTTCCATCGGGAGATCAATTCGAGCAGGAGAAACAGCACCACAGTGGTGAATCGTCCCAGCCTGGTATGGAAGGAAAGACACTGTTACTGTTTACGTCCAGCCGTATAGCTTCGCTCTGCTCTGCTCTGCTCTGCTCTGGGGTTGCAGTCCTGGTGTTCATGTCCTGTGAACCATACGAAGGTCACACTTCTGTTCTTGCTGGTTTTATCTTCCGCCAATAATCCAGATGAAGCTCTGATGTCGCATGTAATTCGTTCCAAAGTACAGTCGCAATTTATGTTCATCTTAGTCCAGTTTATTTGTAGAAATGTTATTAACTGCTTATTAGGCCAGTCAGGGCAGGTGGGTTGCAATTGAAAGCACAACTGTCCTGGAAACCAGTTTTCCGTCATTTAAGCTACGGCCCATAAGGGTCATTTGGAAATCCTAAATAAAATTGCACTGTGTGACACTGACCTACAGCCTTTCCATGTGGTATTTCGGTTTGGCTCCCATATATATTCAGATTAACTGTACGATTTTGGCTCTAACTTGCTTGTTCCTGTGTTCCCACCTCTTTGTGCTTCTGTCCAGGTTCCCTCCTCTCCAATCCGCATCCCCAGCTCCAGGCTGCACCAAATCAAACAGGTGAGCCACTTGGGCACTGTGGGTCACTCATGGGTGAGATTGGTGTTAACTCATTTTCTCCTTGAGCGATCTGGCTGCATCGGATTGCATGCTAACTGAGGAGTGGTTTGATCATTTGGTGGATCCTAGCATTTTGGAACATCTTCGATTATCCCAGCTATTGAAGAATGATAAGCTAAGTGATCAAGAGGAAATGGGGTTTGCAAGGGAATATTGGGGGCTATAAGGGATTCAGAGTAAATGACACAGTGCTACAATACATGTTTGCGTTTGAATGTCATGTGTAACTTTGGATCCTAAACTAATTTAATTAGCTGCCCAATTGAAGCTCTTACTCAGCACAACCCCCAGAATGCCCCAGGCGATTGGCCATGTGGGAATTTGACCGTGTACAGTAACCACCATAAAGATTAAGTACAGCACCCGTTTAGTCTAACGTGTGTCCCCTGGGTTTGCTTACGTGCTGTAAAAGAATAAAAATGTTTGGACTGTTTTGGTCTAGGACAGTGTATCCCAATCCGGTCCTCGTCGACCCACAGACAGTCCACGTTAGCAAAAACGTGGAGTGTTTGACAGGAAGCTGGGAGGGAGCAAAAAAATGGACCGACTGTGGGTCCCTGAGAACCGGATTGGGGAACGCTAGTCTAAGAAAGCGCTAAAATTTGCGCCCTAAGTAGTATGTTTGTGACTGGTTCTAAGAAATGGACGGTAAAGTGTAAAGTAGCTGGTGTAGATTTGGTGGAAGTGTCTGTCCCCCGTACTCCGGCAACGGGCTGCAGTCAGAACCCAGGGGTCTGTTAGTGTCCCGGAGCAGCGTCTGCCTGCCAGGAATCGCGTGCTGAATGCCGGCTGACATCCTCCCTCTGTGTGCTCCCCACAGGAGGAAGGCGTGGACGTGATGAACAGGGAGACGGCCCACGAGCGGTGAGCGGGGGTCGCGGTTGTAGTCAGCAGTTTTGATGTAGGAATGGTTCGCTCCTTTCGAACTCCACACACCGAACACTGCAGAAGATACTGCGGGGGTGCTTGTGCTGGTATCTTCCGCAGAGCGATACGATCAGTGTGTGGAGTTCGGTAGAAGAAAACGGGATTGTCGCAGATGTAGCGAGCGTCGCCGTTTTCCCGTCCCCCGTTCACGGCGGTGCTGTAAACCCACACCTGCATCTCCTGCTCTTTCCTAGGGAGGTGCAGACTGCCATGCAGATGAGTCACTCTTGGGAGGAGAGTCTCAGTTTGGTATGTGCGACTCCAACCGGGCACCACGAGTCAGTCACTCCTGAGTTTAGATTCCGGTTTGGGAAGAGAGAAATATGCCTAAAATAACACCAAGTAATGTTATAGTTTAGGAACATCGTAACACTGTAAAAAGTTATTTGTGTATTTATAATAGCATAAGCATAACGCTTGTTTTAAAATGTCATTGAGAGAACCATAATTTTCCAAATGTTCTTTTACAAATCACTGGTTTGGTTATTGAAATGGAAGGTCACTGCTTTCCCCATTAGGGTTGGCAAACTGAGGCTAGGGTTAGCATTAGAAAAACTATGGCATTTACAGCCATTAAAATGTGTTT
>JAABNX020000002.1:11807663-11818238 GCA_015163995.2 Mormyrus lacerda | reverse complement strand
CCCCCCCCCCCCCCCCGTCCTTCCTGCCTGACATCCTCTTTCCAGCAGAGCTGACCCATACAGGCAACTGGCATTTTAATTTCGGCCTTGCTCTGCTTTCCTTTGCCCGTACCCTCTGCATGTGGCCACTGACATGGCAGACGTCCACCTCTTTCTCGCCAGTAGAGAGCGTGGCTGATACACCCACATGCTACACGAAAACAAAAAGGAGGCACTTGGGCCGCCAGTCTCAAATCCAGACTGAGTTGGTAGTGTGTCTATCCGACACAAACGAAACCAGACAGCCGATTGGTCGGTCAAATGACTTGAATCGATCGGGGTTAGAATATGGAGTCCTGGCCCTCTGTGAGCATTTGCGCTGTTGTGTAATCATTCTGTTTTGAACCTGTCAGAGTGATAACGACTTTGACAAGTCGTCTTCGTCCTCCCCGAAGCGGATTGACTTTGTGCCGGTGTCACCCGCACCTTCCCCAACCAGGGGGCTCGGAAAGAAGGTGGGTGACAGTCAGCTGTTACGACAAACGTGCCGTGTTTCGTTTATATAATTTGCTGTCATTCAAAGTTTACCTGGCAGGCAGCTCATGTCATTGCAGATATATATCAGATGGTAATTGATAGTAATTAACTCTGTTTTTCTTACACAAAAAGAAGCCTACCCATATTTCTGTAACTCTTCTCTCTAAATCTGCCTTGCAGGCTATATTTATTTTCTAGCGTGGTGATTGGTCCATTCAGGTTTTATAGGGCCTTTGCTAACTGAGGCTACTATAGCTGTGGTTTTGGTGGTTGATCACCATGCCCCTCAGGGCAGCTCTGGGATGTAGCATTAGTTAGTCAGTTCTGGCTCCTGGTGACACTGAAGTCCCCCGTTGTCGTCTCCTAATCCCCACAGCAATGCTTCTCCCCGTCCCTGCAAATCCTGGTGAGCAGCAGCGGGCCCAGCCCTGTGCCCAGCCCTACACGACGCTTTAGGTGAGCCCCTTCTCCGCGGGGCGTGTGGTGGGCCTGTGACCCTCTGCTTGGGCGCAGTCGGAGTGGGGCAGGGTGTTAAATGGCGGGGTGTGACTCAAGGTCACTTCCTGCTTTGTTCCTCTTCCCCTTTGGATCCTTTGACTCTGACATCATCCAGTAGGAGGAGCCAGAGCCCCATCAACTGCATTCGCCCCAGCATCCTGGGGCCAATCAAGCGGCGAGGTGAGTGGGGGCCGGGAATCCTTCTCTATAAGGGAAAAAACATCATGCCGTATGTTTGTCAAATATCGGGCGATTGTGCTGCCCTATTTCTGTGCCTTGCACCCTGTTCTCGATTTACATTGGTCTGTACACGAAGAGCTGCCCTAATTCTGTTGTTTTAAATGAGAAAATATTTCCAGTCCATCCTAAACTGCTCACTTTCTCCAGATATCAGTAGAAGAGTGAAAGAACATTTTTGAATTCTACAGAAAAAGTTCATACTAGACACAGTTCCACAGCTGTGCCTGCCATATCAGACAAGGTGTGAATGTCAGAGGCTGGACCAAAAATTAAAAATTCTAAGAGCTGTAGTTTATACAAATACAAACCTAATATGTGGTAATTCTCTGTAAGTTTGGTTTAGGGCACTTGTGATTTTTTTATTTTTTTTTTCCAGGGAAATTTGAGAGGGTCATTTGATATGGAATGACCCAAATTGAAGTAAATAAAAGGATGAATATGCAAACACAATGAAGTGGGAGCATAGAACAGAATGAATGCTCGTAAACATCTTTTATGTTTCATGTTTGACCCACCCAAGGCATGATGTTTATATTCGATATTCTTTGGAAAGTGCTGTGCTGAGGAAAATTATTATCTGAACTGAAATTTTGGCATCAGAATTCAAGACTTTCTATAACATAACTTTGGGTTGAGCATTGGGGGGGTTGAGGTCTCCACCCCAACCCATTTAAGGGGGTCCAGGGGGTTCTATAGACTGGTTTTGATTATTGGGGGGGGACTTACAACACCCCATCCCCCCCATAATTTATGCCCATGGTAAAAGTTTAATTCCTGTAATTACTGTAGGGATTGTTTCATACGTATTATTTGTTATATTAATATGTTGTATTAATATAATTATTTTTGAGTGGGTTTGCATAGCACTGTTCTGACCTGAATCTCGCCCTTGCTCAGGGCGTGTGTGGTTTGCTTGTCTCCTCCCCCCGTCATCTGGAATCCCTGCTGCTGCGTCATTGTCCACCTTTAGCACAAAGACATGCAGGTTGATCAGTGTCTCTAAGATGCCTGTAGTTTATAAATGTATGTGGGTCCTGTGCTGGACTGGAATTCTGTCCCAGACCCCAGCCTCAGGCACCACCAGCCTCAGGCACCATGCTGCAGTCCCGAAGCCGCCCCCCCCCCTCGACAATGACTCTGTCCAAGGCAAGCAGAGAAGTTGTATGCAGGGATAACTCTGTGAAACAGAATGACTGTAGCGGGGCCCTTCAAATCTGGACCTCAGTTCCAATTCCAGGCCTTGTTTTCAGTTCTCCCAGCTAGTTTAATAATTACTGATACTGATTGGCCACAGAGGCTTCATTTCTGGCCCACAGGCGAAGGAAGGCTGGAAAATCAGTGATATGATATCAGTGAGGACCGTGATATAAATAGCCCTGGACTATAGCTCGTATGTTGGGCCTCTTGCGTTTGTGACATTTGAGAAGTAATTGAAGGGGCTGTGTGTTTGGTGGTTCTTGAACATGCCTCTGGGTGTAGGTGACGTGGAGATGGAGATGGAGAGCCAACCCAAGAGGCTGTTCCAGGGCTCCACCACTATGCTGTCTCCCGAGGCGCCCCACCTCTCCGACCTGGCCCCCTGGTGAGTAGGCCCTTCTGGAAGCCGCCGATGGCTGCCCCTGAATGCTCCTACGTGGCAGATGCTAAGAGACCACATTCCCGCTTCTCTCAGCCTGTCCTCCGACCTGCTGGACGGGAGCCTCAGCAGCGTGGGCTCCTCCTCTGGGTCCCCGGCCAAGATGGACGGCGTGTCCCCATCGCCTGGCAACTCTCCCCTCAGCCTGCTTCAGGACCACTCGCCCAAGTGAGAGCGGTGGGAGGAAAGCAGGGGTGCTTTGTGAAGACCTTCAAGCTGGGTCCTGGGTGTGGCAATGTGACCACCAACTGCTTTCCCATCTATCGATGAGAACTTTATTTTGGAACATAATTGTTAAGCATTCACGTAAGGGACTGGCTTCAGGAAAGGTCTTTGCATTCCATCAGCGGAGAGTAAAGCTATAGCACCTGAACATTGTGTTATCTTTTTCACCATCTTTCTGCTGAGGATCTGGACTCTCTGTCGTCTTGCTGGTGACATGACAGTGGGGCGTGCTGTAGGACGAGTGTTGACACCAGCTGCTAAATGTGGATTTCCTACATGGGGTTAACCCTGTCCTACCTCTCCAGCACCCTGGTGTTGTGGCCCCCAGCCCAAATGGAACTTAACACAGGATCCAGAGTCCTCCCCTCCTCCTTTACCTACACACACACAAAACACACAAGGTGGATTGAAAAATGGCTGATGCGTCCCAGTGGTATTACCGCTCTGTGCTATACAAACCCACAATTGACTCCTTACCCCCTGCTTGTGCTCTGTTAATGTGTAGATATCACCGTAGGCTGTGGAGCAGATGAAGACCGCAGGGTTTGTTCTGGGAGTCGCCCAAGGTCACCTTGCTGCTGTGCTTCCTAGACCACTCTGGGAAGGACCCTAAACAGACTTCCTGCTTTAAAATACCTTGTTGAAAACTAACAAGAAACCAGACTCTGGTGTGTGCAGACCTCTGTGCTGGGTGGTCTGTTTTCTCATCCTTTCCCGTTTATGGCTATTCACCCCACCCCCATGGACACTGGACACTAAGGTGGAAGAAAAAAAAACTATTTTGTTTTAGTGCTCGTCAAGTTCCCGGGGTCTAAAAAGGTGATCTGCACCTACTTGAACTGTCCTGTGCGAGGGGATGCTAAAATGATGTGAAGATTTTTGGATGGGGGGGGAGGAGTTAGAGCCTTGTAAACAAACTGATGGCGACGTGTTTGCAAAAGGCTACAGCCAGTTTTGCTGCTAGATTAAAATGATGAAAATACATCTATTTGGAATGCGCTCACTGTAAATGAGACCTGAAGTGGGTTCAGTGGCACCCCCAACTGGGCAGACTGGGCTTCCGTGTGTCTCCATGTATACTTGTGTACCGTGGCCGCCAACACTGTGCCTCATCCTCGTCAGTGCTACTAACGCATGTGTAACAGTGTCCAGTGGGTCAGTCCAGCTGTTTAAAGCCGCGTTTCCCAATCCGGTCCTTGGGGACCCACAGCCGGTCCACGTTCTTGCTCCCTCCGAGCTCCCTGCCAGCCAGTCCACCAGAAGGGAGCAAAAACATGGACTGCCTGTGGGTGCCGGAGGACCAAATTGGGAAATGCTGGTTTAAAGTAACCGAACTTCACCAAGGGAGACATACCTCTGTCATGGGAAAAAAAAGCTTTTTTTTTTTTTTTTTTTTTTTTACTCCCAGGATGAATTATTGCTATTGTTTTTTTATTTGTGGATCACATGATGTTTTGGGCCATTGAAGAACTGTGTCTGTACAGCTTGTGCAAAAATTACCAATGTTTATCTATTTTTGTTTGGTTTTGTTTTTGTAATAGTTTTGGAAGTTTTATAAAAAGCATTTTATTTTCTGTAAACAAGGCATGTAATGTCAAGTAAATCAAACAATTCATTTGTGTGTGGGAAAGAAGGTGGCTCTTTTTTTTTTTTTTTTTGAGTGACAAAGTTGACTGGATCTTTTTTTAAGTGGGGACTGGGAGGTATTTCGTAGTTTTCCTTTCTTTTAACACTTAAAGTAAATATGTCAGTGGTGTCTTTGACAGTCTTCTTTTTGGTCCTGTGGAATGTCACTTTATTTGTCCACAGTGTTTCCTCAGTTTAATATACTTATTGCCTGTGTGTTGTCAGGACTCCAGTATTTGCAATCCACTGGAGCTGCCCTCCTCCCCCAGAGCCTCATAATGTATGTGACTTTAGATTTAAAGAAAATAAATTATTTGCTGTACAGTGCTTGAATTTTTTTTTTAATGTCATGTAACTGAATTCCTGTGTTTGCCTGCAAGCTTAAATTGCATCTCTGAGTCTATGATATGATTAGATGTCACATTAAAGACATAAACTGTGATGGCAACTTTGAACTACCTGCAGATGGGAGATGGGGTAGAAATATAGGATGACAAGGAACAGTGAGTTCATGCACCACTCTACTGGCCTGGTTTTATGTGAGTGTAATGCTGAGCAGGTTGTTTGTAGGGTGAGGGACCAGTACTTATGCATTATGGATGCAGGATGATGAGGACGCTGGGGGCTGGAAACGTGGGGTCCCTTTACTGGAGACTAAGTTACAGTGACAACCATGTGTACGCATAGTGCTTGAAGTGGGCCGGAACTTCTGTATTTTCGTCTTTTGGGTTCCGCCACTTTTTTCACCGCACAAATGTCAAATGTCGGAAAATTAGAGTTCCTGCACTTATTTTTTCCCACTTCAAGCACTGTGTACGCAGTATCGGATTATGTGAAGATGGGGTCTGTGATGCCAAACGCAGCCAGCAGATGGAGCAGTTTAAGGGGATTAAAGCTTTAATGGTCAGCTTTTGGGCCTGGGAGGTGCTGGTGACCAAGATATGGAATTACTTGAAAGAACTTAACAGCAGAAATGGAAGATGAACGATGGGCATCTTCTAAAAAATATCCCATAAAAAATATAGGAGACTAGACTCAATTTGGAAGACCAGAGGGGCAGGATCTATTTTTCGTCCTGGAGTTAGAAAGGTAACTTGACTGATCGGGGGGTCCACCATCAGTAGATTTTGCCGATCCAGGAGGGGCTGTTCAAATCTATAATTTCACTATCTGTCTACATGCCTATCCCATGCATTGCATGGTGTGATATGAAACCGCAGCCTGCGGATTCTGAGGGTGGTATTTAGCTCATCAAATTAGAATGCGGTTCCTGTCATTGGAAGGTCACAGATTCAAATCCCAAGGTTGGCAGAGTGGTTTTACTATTGGGCTCCTGATTCCAAGTCCTTAATTCCCAGTTACCCGAGGGACCGTCTGACCCTGCTTTCGGAAATGAAGCCTGTGTCTCTCTGGATAAAAGTGGCTGCTAAATGAATAAAAACAATGCTGATCATAGATTGTCTTTGACCCCAGAATCTGAAATAAAAAGTGTTCCTGTGCCTCAGTCAGGAGGCAGGACCGATCTGCCATGAGTTACAGGCTGTGGGGACTGGCTCCTTTCCCAAATCCCCAGGTGTTTCATTCAGACCCATTGCCACAGGTGTATAGAATCAAGTACCCAGCCATGCAGTCAGGTTTACAGACATTTGTGAAAGAACGAGTCATTCTGAAGAGCTCAGTGAATTCAAGTACAGTACAGTCATAAGATGCCACCGTTGCAATAAGTCAGTTTGTGAAATGTCTTCCCTGCTAGATATTCCACAGTCAACTGTGAGTGGTATAATCGCAAAGGTGGAAGCGTTTAGGAACAACAGAAACTCCATGTAAAGTAACAGAGCAAAGTTCTTCAGTACTGAGCCACTTGGTGTGTATAAGTCACCAAAGTTCTATTGACTCAAAAACCGAGTTCCAAACTTCCTCTGGCATTAACTTCAGCACAAAAACTGTGCGCCAGGAGCTTCTTGGAATGGGCTTCCATGGCCGAAGAGCTGCATGCAAGCCTCACATCACCAAGTGCAGTGCCAATTGTCATGCCAAGTCTGATGGACGAGTCTGGGATTAGTAATCTCTAGGAGAACGTTACCTGCCTGCATTGTGCCAAATGTAAAGTTTGGTGGAAGAGGGATAATGGTATGGGGTTGTTTTTCAGAGGTTGGGCTAGACCCCTTAGCTCCAGTGAAGGGAACTCTTAATGCTTCAGCACACCAAGACATTTTGGACAATTCTATGCTTCCAACTGATTGGGGAAGGCCCTTTTCTGTTCCAGCATGACTGTGCCCCAATACACAAAGCAAGGTCCATAAAGACATGGTTGAATGAGTTTGGTGTGGAAGAACTTGGCTGGCTGCACAGAGCTCTGACCTCATCCCCACTGAATACCTTTGGGATGATTTGGAACGGAGATCGCCAGCCAGGCCTTCACGTCCAATTGATGCTTATGGATTTAGAATGGGATGTCATAAAAGTTCCTGTAGGTGTAATAGCCAGGTGTCCCAATACTTTTGTCCATATAGTGTGTGTCATGTCATATATATATATATATATAATTAAGCCAAATGAAACTGATTACAGGAAAACATATCATGCAATCAAATTACTCAGATGCCCAAAATAACTAACAAATACCACTTAGCATAGACAAACAGGTGTGGATTGTAATGAATGCGTGTGCTTCAAACTGAAAGAAAACATTTTTAAAAATATAAATTGCACTCTAATGGCTATCCAAGCTGTGGCGGTCAGTTTTTTGACAATATGAAACAAAATACCGAAAGACACAGTTTGGACGTGCTTTTCTAAACTTACAACAAAGAGTTTCCATTGGCAACGCCCGCTAAAAGCTGTGACCTTCCAATACAGCCAATGGACACGGCTCACCTCGTCTGAACCTGACACTGCGTCTCCATAGCAATGAGGTGCCTTAAACACAACCGAAGCCTTCTAAAGAATTTCCGGCAATTTGCATCTCTGCAGAAGCAGCACATGTTGATTGATTATTTTTCTCATAGTCGCATGGATGGAGAGCAGCCAGATACCACTGAGAGGATATGAATTATACTCACTCGTTTCACTAATTTCAATTGTCTCGCAGGTATTTCATGCAACAGCTCAAGCAGCATACACCTTCATCCTTTGTATACTAATTTGCTCAGTCACCGCAGTAAGGTAATTCCAGAAAAGCACTTCAGTTTTACACTAGCGACGCCATCTCCTGGCTCCTTAAATGCGGCGGTAAGGCTCACCTTGTGTGAGATAAGGCTGATGTTACAGACCCCCAGACCGCAGAGACGTGGGAAAGATGGAAAAAACAAATCACGGACCCGTTCGAGGCACTTCTGCTAGGTTACCAGCCCTAACTGATAACACGTGGTGTCGAAAGCACAATCTCCCCTCCCCCATTGCTAACTGACAGCGTGAAAAATTAATGCCATAATCCTTGTCAAACCTAACAAGCATAAACCAGGCAGCAATGAAATGGGCGTTGCAGGTGTCATTTCAACATGAAAGATGTGACAGGAAGAGAACAAGATGCAGTTTTGACAGCAGGTGCACACACACACACACACAACCATAGATACCAGGACAAAGGGTGTTAGGTCAAACAGAGCTTTTAATAAAGGTCTCCCCGTGCCTTTACTCAACCTACACACCTGCTCCCCCCATTTATGTCACTTGTGCTATCTGTCCATCATAAGCCCTATAAATAAAGCCCAGTGCATGATGGGATTCTCATCCTCAATGTGTCTCTGGGTATAATGTTTATACTGAGACATTGTCCTGTTGGCTGGGGGCAGGGATTCCTGCACAGCATCTCCTTCATTGACACACGAGGGCCGCGTGTATGTGTGTGTGTGTCTGCTCTTCCCCAGTTGTCCCCTCTGTATCTTTGTTTCTCTGTAGGACACAGGTTCATGGTCGCAGAATCACCATTGTGAGAAGACCTGTGTGACAATGAAGAGAAAATTTTCCTGAATTGCTGTAAAAGAAAACAAACTATTGAGAACCTGAAGAGCTGTGATTACACAGAACAGTTTGCTTGTTTATGTTTTCATAGTTTTGCTATTATACCTGATAGTTCCTTGCACATAATGTCTCAGTTAAAATATCTAGCTGCTTGAATGGGTATATAGAATAGAAAATTTAATTAATATACGCAGATGCCAAGAGGCATCGATTTCCTTCCTGCTCACCCAGAACGTAGGCAGCAACAAGTTTCTTGTTGACACTCAAGTGGAGGTAGACAGGCACAATGGAGTCCAGCTCCCCAAGGGTGGGCAGAAGGAGGGCCGCCACACAGCCCAGCCCCAGCAGGATGGCGAGCAGACTGGGGCCCCCGGACGCCACGCGGCTCTCTGCGCAGTACACAGGTACACCCAGTGATCAGCACAAGGGTGGCCAGCCACACAGTGCCACTGTACTGCTTGCACCTTGCAAGGCAACAATTTAGCTCAGGGTAAAGTTTGATATTAAAAGCATTAAGATTCTAATCAAAACTTTGCTGCCATCTAGTGGTAAGAAAAAACTGTACTGAGAGTAAATTAAAAGTATTCAACACCAATCTTCTACACCTGCTTGTCCTATATGGCTTCAGGGGGTCCAGAGCCTACACCGAAATTTACAACCATGTGGAAGGAAGAAAAACAGAACAGGACACCAATGCGTCATTCACACCCTACAGACAATTTGGCAACTCCAATTCACATCAGCATGTTTCTAGACTATGGAGGAGGGGATCCAGAGGACCCACAGGAAATGCCACAATGACATGAGGAAAACATAAAAACTCCACACACAGAGCCATGGCAGAGATTCAAACCCTGGTCCCATAGATGTGAGGCAATACTGCTAACCATGGCATCACTATATATATTCACTTAAATATCCCTGTATTATTTATTATTCAAGTCATTGATCAAGAAAAGTAAAATCTGGATTAGTACACAGTAGTTATCCCAAACCAGTATTTTTGATTTACTTATGCTTGATGGTCCAAATGCTATTTAACACACATTATTAAAAAAATAACCTTCTAGCTTGGAACCAATCGATCTTCATGTGATTTTAAAAATATGGTTTTGGGAGGGGCCTGTGTGTGACCACACCCCCATTGGCCCACCCTACCTGTCTGGTAGGCTGCCTGCTCAAAGAAGATGCTGTCGGAGAGCTGCTCCTTCATGCGGTGCTCCTCTTCCTGAGAATGGGGCTGTGTGGCTTCCTGGGAAGCTGAGGGCAGCAGGGTGGCCATCACCTCCTTGCGACCCAGGGCCTTGCGTTGGCTCTGCTCTGACACCTGGAGGCGGAACTTATCCATCACGCCATAGTGGCATGGCCGCACGTCCCTGTGCCGGATCACTCTATCGGGGAGGGGGATGATTTAGTGAAGGTCAGAAAGCTGTACGGCAAAACTTTCACCCGCTACCAGCAGCGAGGGCTGAAGCCTGAATATAAACACTTTATCTCACACAGACAAAACAAGGTTAAGGCCAGGAGTAAAATATCAACAACATGAGTATTTCATAGTGATGGTGCATGAAAGTAATTAGCTACCAATTATTTCCGAACATAGTGGGCTAAACGATACCATGCAAAAATCTCAGGCAGTCAAAGAAAATGCTAACACCAATTTATCTGAGTAGTAAGTATATATTTGCTCAGAAAAAACAACACAATTCAAGTTTACAACATATACAGTAAAACTGGTCTAAGTCGCTGGCTTGTAACTCGTCAATTAGGGTGACCAGATAATCCATGTCAGGAAGGACACTTTGAGCTACTTTGGGTTTTACAAACTACTTTCAAACTGAAAGGCTCCTGTGTTTGGCTAAATAGTTCAG
>JAABNX020000002.1:11787876-11798488 GCA_015163995.2 Mormyrus lacerda | reverse complement strand
TACATATATGTGTGTATATATATATATATATATATATAGATATATATATATATGTATGTATGACCCCTGTGGGTCAGCGAAGTGTAAGTTGGTCTGGTGGTTCTGAATTGAGGTTTTTCCAGTTGATGCATTTGTATTCAAAGTACTTCAGTCATAAATGTATGTCCCAACCTTAGACTCCAGCTGCAACATTCTGGAGACAAACTCATTTCCTAAACTCCTGGGCTACTTGTTGAAGATTCTGGGTAGTGTGTTTCTTGCATGCAGTCTCGAGCTTGTAGGACCCCCCCCCCCTCGTGAGGAGAGCAGTGTTTACTAATCCTACATTACTGTATGACATGATTTGGCTCCCCTGTGGCCACTGTGGTGTCATGTGTCTGCAGACTCAGCAGTGCATGTTGGGGGGGGATGCCAGTGTGTCTGTTTGTGTAATACACTGTAAAATGCATATGGTGGAAGCCATCCGTGTGCATTAGGAGCACTGCTTGCTGGTCCCACGTGCTTTTTCTAGTGCTGCATATAAGGGCTTCACCTTGCCACAGCTGCGGTGGCGTGGCCTGTGTCAACAGACGCTGATGGGGATGTTACAAGGGGTGAGAGGGATGGTCACAGGGATCTCCCTTATCCTACCCCAGTCAGTAGTTCAAGCCTCTGCCCCCCTCTGTAGCTGGAGGGGGGGGGGGGGCATGTGATATGTCCCCCAGGGAGCCAGGCCACATTTGTGGCTGGGTTTTTTTTTTCAGTGGCTTAGCGGAGCTTTAATCTGAATTGAACCCAATTCAACTTTATTGTCATTATGGCACACAGAGGTTCACATATAGCAAAATGTGTCTAGTTACTTCTAGAGCTGGTGCAGTGAATTTAAAATAGAATCATAGAATAGTAAGAATAGTACAGTAGTAGAATAACAAATGATATGGGCAGAAAGGTTTTTCTATAAAACAGACAATGCTGTATTTCTTCAAGTATGAAAGTGCAGATGCTCCTGTTGTTGCTCCCTCACCCCCCACAGCACCCCTACCATGACGCCCCCCCTGCAGGCACCCTCGCATACCCCTGCATTCCAGCTGCTCTGTTCCCTTTCCTTGTCCCACGCTGGCTTCCCTTCTAGCCCGTTTCCCTAGCCAGCTTCTTCTTTTCCCCTGTCAGTTATTCAGAAGCTGTCCTTTGCCTCGCCAGTCGGTCCTGCCAGAAGTCCGATGGCCCCCCGATGAGCATGTGTCTCTTTTGCTCACTGTGCCCTGCTTTTGGGGCTGTAATCATCATTGTCATTCCCCGCTGTGATCGCTGGCCCTGAATCAGAGTAGCAAGGGGTGTGGAGTACAGGCAGACAGCTGAGGCACCCCTGCCACGGATTCAGCAGGTCGGGGCAGACCTTCCAGGAGCAGCAGTCAGCTCCACCTTCCTGCCTCTGCATGTTTCCGGCCTCAAGTCTTGTTTGCCACGTGACACGATCATGTAGGTTCTCTGTTTTAGTTACATCAGTTTCCATCAATATAAGAAGGAAATAAAGCCAACAGATTTACTGCTGGGGTGTGGGGGGTGACTAAAGAATGGAATGGGTTTGTAATGCTTATGATAAGAAGGCATGGGGCATGAGGAAAGACACTTTTACATGGAGGAGTCATTAACTGATGGGACTCCTAGGTCTGTAGGGAATACATGAAATGACAGCCACAGGTTTGGAGGGTATATAAGAGGTGATAATTACAGGTATGTAGGATGTATAAGGAGAAATAATTACAGGTTTGGAGGGTATATAAGAGGTGATAATTACAGGTATGTAGGGTGTATAAGGAGAAATAATTACCGGTTTGGAGGGTATATAAGAGGTTGTTCCCAGTTCAGGTCTTTAGGGTATATGAGGAGTAATAATCACAGATCTCTAGGGTGTACATGGAATGGAGATCATTGGTCTGTGGTGTGCATAAGTGTTAGTAGTTTGAAGCTCATTTCACCAAGTTAAACTTAAATGTGATTTACTTCAGTACTTATAAACAGCTTGGCTTTCTGGCAGGTTTACACAGCCACCCTGTTTCCGCTGTCGTCCTCCAGTATGGTTGTTATATGCTGTTATTTAACAGCCTTTCCGCTGTGTCTCTCTTCTCGGAGAGCTGTCTAGGTTGCAGCAGTTTTCTTTCCTCATTCTTCACAGATAAGTTCAGGCTGAAGTGCACTTTGTTGTTTTTTTTTTTCTTTTTTTTAATCTTTTAGCTTTAACTCTGTACTTGTGGCGGGAGTCTTTTATGAGGTAGGGCTGATTGCAGTGACTCTGACTAGATGTTGGGGGGGGGGGTGCTGAAAAGCTGCCACACTGACATGGCTTTGGGCGACTGGTTCCATCTCAGCTTAAACCCTGCAAATAAAGAGTCCAAATGACACAGCTGCGGAACCCGGATCAACTGGTCCAGGGACTTAATTATGAGCTAAAGGACTTCATTGACCTGGGTGTGTGTTGGTGACCATTCCTCCCCTGCAGGTCCTCTAGAGGGCAGAAGTGACATTGTGTCAGGCTGTCTGTCACACATGCTTGCCACGCCCCTTCCACACCTGCTACCAGACGGGGCTGACATCACAGCAGCGTTCCCCAATACGACGGCCGTCGTAGCATGACATACTGCTTCCCGCTCCCTTCTCCCGTGTCTCCCTTATCCCCATCCTCCATCCTCCCCCCCCCCCCCCAGTCCGCGTCCTGCCCTGTGCCCTCTCTGCCCGCCGGTGAGGGAGCATGCACGGCGGCCGCAGTCAGCCCCATGCGGATGCGATGAATTCTTAATGCACAAGGAAAGAAAGGCGGATGTGAACAGAAAAGCTAAATCAGTCCATTGTCGCTGAATAATTCAGAGCGAGCGCCACCGTCTGCCACGCGCCTCCGTCACCTCACAAACGCTTCTCCCAGGCCACCCTGTGCTCTGCGGTGTGTGCATGTTCAAGCACATGTGTCCCGCCCCACTCTGTGTGTCTTTTATGCCTTTACACATGTGCAGCCTCCTCCTCCCCAACGGTGATGCAGAACCACAAACACCCCACTTGTGTTCTGAAAAGATAATCCTGTCTACTATTATCGCTCTCTCTCTCGCTCCCTCTATCTCTTTCTCTCTCTCTCATTATTTCCCTCCCTCCCCCTCTTGCATCCATCTAATGCTGTGGATGTACGCCTGTGGGTTAGAGTAAATGTAATCCGGACACTGTGACACGGTGATGTAATGCTGTAACAGCAGCACGGTGAGATAGCCCTGTGCTAGTAATACAGTGAGGTAATGCTGCAACACTGATACAGTGGGCTGAGATGATCATCTGACAGTGAGGTAGTACGATAGTCCTGTGAGGGTGAGGCAGTGGGATAATCCTGTCATAGTGAAATATTCCAGTGACATTGGGGCAGTGGGATAATCCAGTGATGATTAGGTATTAGGGGGTGCTGTGTGGCTCAGTGGGTTTAGCCTCTGTGCCTGTCTGTGTGATTGGACGGTTGCAAGACCCTTTACCCGCCAGCTCCAGGGGGGCTGCATGGAGAAATGACTTGCACTGTGACCCCCAAGCTTGCTCTCACCTGTCTCTGTGTCTCATGGAGAACAAGATGGGCTTAGGCGATTAGGCAAAGTCCCCACGGGGATGAATAAAGTATCTTTGTTTTATTCTATTCTATTCTATTCTATTCTATTAATCCTATATTAGTGAGACAGTAGGATATTTCTTTGACAGTGATGCAGTGGGATAATCCTGTCTCAGTGAGATAATCCAGATATAATCCTCAAACAGTGAGATAATCCAATGACACTGAAATAGTGGTATAATCCTGTGAAATTGAGACAGTGAAATAATCCAGTGACATTGAAGTATTGGGATTATTCTGTCATAGTTGAGATTGTGGGGATAATTCAGTGACACTGAGGCAGTGGGATATGAGTTCCTGTCCTAGTTTGGGGGGGGGGCTGGTATTAAAAATGTGAACAGATGGAGACGGAGGCTGGGAATGTTGGTGCGTGGGTAAAAGTAAAACTCCAGGGCCAAGTGCAGCCCTGCCTCACCCTTACCACACATATGCCCTGAATAAATCATACCTTCCTGCTTCAGTGCGGAGTCATTCAGCGACTGGAGTTTCTATAATGTGCTTTGTCTATGTTTTCTTTTTTTCCTGTATCTGTAATGCTACCCCAGCTGTGTCCTGGTGTGTATAATGCCCCCTGTCTGTGTGCCCTGTGTGCTGCAGGCTGGGTGGAAGGAAAACCATGCCACCTTCATGAACGAGCTGAAGAACCTTCAGGCCTCTGGCCTGACCACTCTGGGCCAGGCTCTCCGCACTGCCTTTGACCTGCTCAACCTCAACCGCCTTGTCTCTGGCATCGACAACTATGGGCAGGTAGGCGTGCAGGCCCCATCCATGCACTGGCCACGCCCATGCTGAGTGTGGCAGGTTCACTTGTGTCTTGTACAGTCCCTCTAATTTTTGCATGTTTTAAAGCTCGAGCCTGAAATTTCGATGAGACTGTGCAGCCTGGTGTTCTTGGTGTCAGTTTTCACTATTGCTGTTGGTTGCTTATCTGATAACACCCCCCCAACACCTGCTGCTATGCTCTCCCTAGGGACGGAACCCCTTCTTCCTGGAGCCATCTGTGATCATTACCATCACGGATGGAAACAAGCTGACACACAACTCTGGGGTGCCAGATGAGGTGAGATCTGTGCCCCCCCCATTTACTCCAGCTGATATGGGGCCTTGAGGCAGGTGCCCCCCCTTGTTGTTTATACTGTCTCACCTCAGTAGCACAGGCAGTGAAATTTGAAATATGGCTGTGGAATGTTCCTGAATAGAAGATTTGTTTTAAGTTTGACATGAAACAAGCAGATAGAGCTCACAAGCATATTCGCACTTCAAACTGATTTTTCTGTGCCTTTATTCCATCTGTCTTGCTTTCCGTTACTTTTCTTCTTTTTTTTCTGTTTGTTTCTTTTGTACACCCTTCTTGTCTGTCTTTTCCATCCCCTGCTACTTCCTGTCTTTCTTCCATATACCTTTCTAATTCCGTCGCTCTTTCCTTAACCATGCTACTTCCTGTCTCTCACACATACCCTGCTACTTCTGATCTATTTCCTATACCCTACTCTAATTTCCTGTCTCTCTTTCCCACACCTTCCTCTGTCTCTCTGTGTCACACACACCTCTGTCTTTCTGTTTCCTACACTCTGCTACTGCCTGTCCCTTTACTTCATGCTGCTATTTCCTGTTTCTCTTTCCTACACCCTCGCACTGCCCATCTCTGCTCCCTCCTTCCTTCCTCCAGCTGCACCTCCCCCTGAACTCCCCCCTGCCAGGCAGCGAGCTGACCAAGGAGCCGTTCCGCTGGGACCAGCGCCTCTTTGCCCTGGTGCTCCGCCTGTCGGGAGCAGCAACCCCGGATAGTGAGCAGCTGGGCAGCGTACCCACTGATGATTCAGCCATCACGCAGATGTGTGAGGTTACGGGAGGTACGTGCATAGCCCCTTCCCTGAGCCCACCCCAGCTCACGACCTTTCTCCTCCCCCCCTGGGCAGTAACATCAATAGAAAGCTACTTAAATAGCCGTGTACCAATTTCTTGTCAGGCTAAGGTCTTGAAGTCAGCTACCGTGGTTTTTAGAGATTATTATAATAGGGATGAATAGAAACAAATAGTACAGGTGGTGTTTTGGACCAAGACGTGTAAGATGCCTGGTTTCAGTCCCAGAATAAATTCCCTTGATTTCCCAGTAAACCCTGAAATGCACCAGTACTGAATCATGGTAAAATTTAAAGCTGCAGTGGACCAAGATGGAAACTGATAATAACAGAATATGAGCTGACAGCCATATAAATAACTACAGCTGTGAGCTTGTTAGTCACTTTGGACAAAAGACTTTGCTGTGCAGAAAAACAAAACAGATGAATTTCTAAACTGCTGACACAGGTCAACAGTTCTATAGCAGAGTGTCTACATCAGAGCTAAAAATCAATATTAATATGAAGATTAATATCATCTATATAGATGATCCTCACAGGGATTTGGAAGTGACATCTGGAAGATGCATATGTTCACCTGTAAGGCTCTATGTGTGGTTCCTTCATTCAGTGACTCTGTGGCCCCTTTCAGGACGGTCGTACTGTGTGAAGACCCAGCGGATGCTGAACCAGTGCCTGGAATCCCTGGTCCAGAAGGTTCTCAGTGGCGTTGTCATCAATTTTGAAAAGACGGGTCCAGATCCCCCCGCGATTGGTGAAGGTATGGCCTGCCATAGAGCTCTCCGGCCTCCCCCCCCCCTCCTCCAGCTTGGATGAATGAAATGCAGTTCCTGGTCCTGGAAGGCCTTCCTCCATCTGGCTTTACACAACGCCCCCGTTAATCTGCTACGATCGGCCGCTACGTTGATCGCCGAATGCGAAGCATGTCGCTTGTTTACAAGGACTCACACTATCTGTTTCACAACATGATCTGTATGTGCAAGAATTTCTGACGGAATTGCATGTTTTATTTAATCTCTGAGATTCACGTGGCGGTGCAGTGTACAAATAACTGGAATGAGGGATTTCTGGATGGTTAGTGACCCATGTGGTGGGGGATGACCGACTCTTTGGCTTCACAGACAGCCCACTGGATCCTGCTCGGCCTGGACCCAGCCTCGGACAGCCCTGGCACAGCTGCCACAAGCTCATTTATGTGCGGCCCAACCCCAAGACCGGGGTACCTGTGGGCCACTGGCCCATCCCAGAGTCCTTCTGGCCTGACCAGAACTCGCCAGCCCTGGTGAGTCCACAGTTGCTTGCCTGTGTTTCTGGGGGTTAGCTCATTAGCCTGTGTTAGCATGTGGATGGATGCCAGTGAAGCCAGTCTTGCTCTTGGCTCTGGACCAGTGGTTGCCAGCTGTTGGATCCCAGCACCTCCCAGAGCTGGAACAAGAAACCGAAGCTGTTTCTGGTGCTCCGGAGCCTCCACATCCTCAGTCCTCCTTCGGTGTGAAGTCGAGATTCTCCTGCTGCTTGGCTTCCTGGAGAGGTGCCCACGCAGACGTCCGTCTCTTGGCACAGCAGCAGGAGGGTCCAATGCGAAAACTGTGGCACTTGCTTATGTGATTTGCTCTCCCACAGCCCCCACGCACATCCCACCCCGTGGTGCGCTTCTCCTGTGTGGACTGCGAGCCCATGGTGATTGACAAGCTGCCGTTTGACAAGTATGAGCTGGAGCCCTCCCCCCTGACCCAATACATCCTGGAAAGGAAGACCCCACATGTGTGTTGGCAGGTATGAGGATCTCTCCCTCTCCCACACCCAGTGACACCCCCTACCCCATCTGGGATCAGACTGATGTGTCCCCTTCACGACCCAGGTGTTTGTGAACAGCAGTGGGAAGCACACGGACCTGGGCCAGCCTTTTGGGTATCTGAAAGCCAGCACGACGCTCACCTGCGTCAACCTCTTTGTTATGCCGTACAACTACCCTGTCCTACTGCCGCTTCTGGGTAAGTACATCACTTCCTGTTCTTCACTTCATCCTCTAAAGGCACATTGTCTGCCTTTTATCCATTCTTTGGTTCAGTCATTACTTTTGCTGTGGCCTGATGGTGTTTCTCTTTCCTATCCAACAGATGACTTGTTTAAGGTGCACAAGCTAAAGCCCAACATAAAGTGGCGACAGGCCTTCGAAATATATCTGAAGACCATGCCTCCATACTTTCTCCTGGTAAGGATGAGGAACAGTGAAAATGGCCATACAGGCCCTCAGGCATCAGCTATAGTAACAACATGAACTTTCCAGTTTTTACATAAACATCTTTGCTTGATGGGGTAATGTCATCTATTGGGTGAATCTCTGGAGGGACTTTAAGTTCATTTCAAGGGGGTCATCTCTGGGCATCACATCTGGATTCCTAAAGTTCCAGTTGAGTTGGTGCATGCATGACTCCGATGGCCTTCTTTTGCTTCTTTTGTTCACACGTTTCCTCTTTCTTCACGCAGCCGCTTAAGAAGGCGCTGAGGATGATGGGAGCTCCCAATCTCATCTCTGACAATGTGGACTGTGGCCTGAGCTACAGTGTCATTTCCTACCTGAAGAAGCTCAGCCAGCAGGTGTGTGTCCCAGAATGACGGTCGCCCGCACCTCATGACACAAATCTAAACTTCACTCTGTCGATTATGTTGTTAAAGGCATTGAAGGCGAAAGGCATTGTAAACTAAGCAATTAAGGTTGTATGGAGTATAAAAAGTGATTGACCAATAAAACTCCAGGGTTGTACCTGTTCATCTGCAGGCTAAAATTGAGTCAGACCGCCTGATTGTGTCGGTGGGAAAGAGGCCCCCGCAGGAGACAGGAATCAAGGTGCGGAACCACTCAAGCACACTGTCCCTGGCCCAGAGGTGTGACTTCCAGCAGCTGCTGCAGGGTATCAGTGGGGAGGCTCCCCTGCGCTTGGTTGACTTCAAGGAGTTTGCAGGCTTCCAGGTGGCCCTGCTCAACAAGGTACCAGACTCACTGGAGAACAGAACGGAGAACAGAACCCCAGACTAGCTTCAGAGCAGCATCCTCAACAAATCATAAAATATACCCTAGATCAGGCCTTAGAACAGATAACAGTCTTCTGGATAAATAAAGTTTCTATCTATTCATTAAAATACTCTCACAAGTAGGAAGCTCAGGTCCAGAAAATACAAATCCAGACCAAGACTTTGTTTCAGCCAACCAGTCAAGTACTCTGTGAATGTGACTGTATATGCAACTGGTTGGTTGAAACAAAATCCTGGTCTGGATTTGTACTTTCTTAACCTGAACTTTCCACATTTGAATGCTCCTTATGTTCTTCCATTTTCTGGATAATGGTTAGTATCTTCAAAACGGGAAAGATGAGGAATTAATCTGGAAGTGTCACTGCTGGACCAATTAAAAACAAATGTGTATTTCTCCTTCCCAGGACCTGAAGCCACAGGCATACCGGAACGCCTATGACATTCCCCGGCGGAACCTTCTGGACCAGCTGACCCGCATGCGCTCCAACCTGCTACGTTACACGCAGAAGCTCCTCCGGGGTCAGGATGAAGGTATAGGATGCTGGAGGCCGGAGGCCTTGCACTCAAATCCTTAAACGAGGAGTTTGTCTGTTGCTTGCTTTGCATTTCTGAGTTTTACTTGTAAAACATGTTTGGTTAGTTAGTCTCATCTGAGAGCTCAATTAAATCAATGCCTGTAGCCAGTACATTGAAAACAACAGATATTTCATCACAAAGACATTGTTCAGAGCCAGAGCTATTAGTTTACAAAGTTGAAAACAAGTTTGCTGTGAGTTAGTCATTGCTGGTTTTTGACCTTGCGGTCTCTTTTCCGGCTGACAGATTACATGCATAGCATCCCAGTGGCCCAAATGGGCAACTATCAGGAGTACCTGAAAATGATGCCGGCACCCCTGCGGGAGATCGACCCTGACCAGCCCAAACGCCTGCACACGTTTGGGAACCCCTTCAAGCAAGACAAGAAGGTACAGTCTGGCTCAGCGTGCTGAGCAACGCCTATAGGCGGACAAATGCATCATCGAAATAGCTAACAGCCAGCATAGCAAACTGTAGCTAGCTCCTTGTTTTACTTTAGTATGACTTCTGTATATAAAAATGTGCAGTGGGCGGGGCTCAGCCGGCCAGGCTGCCTCCATCAGCTCCGGCATAGAACATCCTGGTTCCAGACCTCCTGGATCGTGCCTGGTGACTCATGGTGTGAAATGGAAAACGCCTTTATACTCTTGTAGGAATCAGTGCTTTGGGCCGGGTGAGGCAGAACTGTGGCATGTTAATGTAGAAGCCGTCACAGATGCTTTGAGTGAATCAATCTAGCAGAATGTCAACAAATGACCAACCAATCAGCGGAGACAAAAGCAAACCCAGCTATACCTCAGAGTCTCTCCTCTTCTCCGAACAGTGCCAGACCCTGATCCTAAACCACCCTCTCTGTTCCTTTGCCGCCTTCCCACGCTCAGGGGATGATGATTGACGAGGCGGACGAGTTTGTGGCGGGCCCTCAGAACAAGAAGAGGGGGAACACGGGGGACCCAAACTTGGGGGGCATGCCGAAGAGAAAGCGGAGCATGTCGCCGCTGTTGAGGCGGCCGCAGACCCCACCCGCTGTCCCCAATCACGTCTTGGGGAAAAGTCCCACGGGAAAAGGTGTCCCGGGCCAGACTGGCCTCATCAAACCCATCTCTTCACCCAAAGGTATGGATTGGGAGCTGGAGGTGTGTCCACATAGTGCACTTTGTGGGGACCGTGACATACCTTTGTGCTGTGTCGCGATCATGTGATATAGGATCATGTGGTACATTGTGTTCAATGGGTTCTGCGATTTGCAGTTAACGTGGCTCCCTTTAGACCTCGGAGGGTCTCGTTTTAATAGACCAGTGACGGTCAGGCTGCTGAGACAATGAATAGGAATGAATAATTTAAGTAATTAGTTTAAAAAGCTAGAGAGCTATTGATTAATCAAGGTGTGCTTGTGCTTGCTGCAAATACTGGGGAGACTTGAGAGGTTTTGAAGAGAGAGAGAGAGATTCAAGATTCTTTAATTGTCACGTACATAGTTATAACAAGTACAACATGCAGTGAAATGAAACCCTGACCGATC
>JAABNX020000002.1:11774682-11787776 GCA_015163995.2 Mormyrus lacerda | reverse complement strand
AGTCCACCGCAGGGCCAACACAGACAGACATAGACAAGCACACCCACATTCACACCTATAGACAATTTAGAGTAGCCAGTTAACCTAATCTGCATGTCTTTGGACTGTGGGAGGAAACCCATGCATGCACGGGGAGAACATGCAAATTTCACACAGAAAGGCACACTGGGTGACCCCGGGTATTGAACCCAGGACCTTCTTGCTGTGAGGTAACAGTGAGGCCTTTATTGGCTAGCCATGCAGTGGAGTACTTTGATGCATGTGATGGAGCATTTTCCTGCATAAAAATCATGGTCTTCTTGAAAGATGCAGACTTTTTCCTGTACCACTGCTTGAAGAAAGTGTCTTCTAAAAACTGGCAGTAGGTTTTGGGGTTAATTTTGAGGCCATCTTCAACTTGAAAAGGTCCAATTAGCTCATCTTTAATAATACCAGCCCATACCAGTACCCCGCCTCCACCTTGCTGGTGTCGGAGTCGAAGTGGCGCTCTGTGTCCGTTACTGATCCAGCCACGGGCCCATCCATCTGGTCCATCAAGAGTTACTCTCATCTCATCAGTCCATAAAACCTTTGAAAAATCTTTCTTCAGATATTTCTTGGCCCAGTCTTCTCACGTTTCAACTTGTGTGTTTTGTTCAGTGGTGGTCGGGTTTCAGCCTTCCTTACCTTGGCCATATCTCTAAGCACTGAACACCTTGTACTTCTGGACACTCCGGATAGGTTGAAGTTCTGGAAAATGGCAGCACTGGAGGATAATGGGATTCAAGATTCAAGATTCTTTAATTGTCACGTACATAGTTATAAGTACAACATGCAGTGAAATGAAACCCTGACCGATCCAAAGACTGTGCAAAAAAGAGGAAGAGAAAAAACAGGGTAAAAAAGTGCAGATAATATAAATATAAAGTGCAAACAATATGGAATGAAAATTAACAAAATACACAGTATATACAAAAGTGGCAAGTGGTGACTCGAGGGATGATTGTAGTTGTGCAAAGTGCAGTGTGCATTGAAGTAGATTGAGTGGATTGTCCATGCAGTTGGTTTATGTATATGCTGTATGATATTTCAGAGGTAGTGGTGTCATGTCCTGATTGAGAAGTCTTACGGCATGAGGATAGAAACTCCTCCTGAGTCTCTCAGTTTTTGCCGTAATACTCCTAAAGCGTTTTCTGGATTGTAGCAGCACGAAGAGACAGTTACTGGGGTGAGACGAGTCTTTGAAGATCCTAATTGCTCTGCTCCGGCATCTCCTTGTGTATATGTCCTGAAATGGCTGAAGCTGACACGCTTGATAGACATTATATCATAGTTTTACACCAATAATGTCTTAGACTCCCTAAGACAATTGCACAGTACTGTACATATGAGAGAGAGGCATTATAACATTATTTGTGTCTTGTTTGTCGCTGATTTTCTGATGTATGTCTCTCCCTGCAGGAGTGGAGGGGAACAGCATTCCAGGTGCAGAGAGTAATGGGGAGGGGGCACAAGGTGTGGATTTGGGTGATGGGTGGTCCGAGGGCATGGACAGCCTGAGAGGGGCCACGCTGGAGGAGCGGGTGGGATCGGGTACAAGTGAGATAGGAGACCCGGTGGGGCTTGAGGACGGCTTGGATGAGAGTCCTCCCTCTGATCATGTGGAGAATTGCGAGGACCTGACTCTCCCCAACCAGCTGGGGGTACTGGGGGGAGGGGAAATGGCTGTGCCGAAGGCAGAATTCACACTGCCCCTGGAGGGCAGCAATGCTGAGCTCCGCGCACGGGTCATTAAGGAGGTCCGGAAGCCAGGCCGCAGTAAGTCCATGGAAAAATGTTGGTTCCTGTCTGGTCAGTTGTCTTGTCAACTCACCAATCGCAGTGAATTATTTTTCCCCCAGATTATGAGTCGATTTTCCGGCTTCTGGAGGAAGTGAAAGGGCCCATAGAGGTCCGGGAGTATTTCATCCGTCACGCCATCAAGGAGGCTGCCAGGTGAGGCCCTTGATCTGGCCTCTGTTCCTGTTTCCAGGCTGGTTAGATACAGCAGAGCGACAGAATATTCGCGAGATAATCATCAGGGAAAACCCCCGTGTCTCATGTTTGTCTCACCACCCCACCCAGGTTTAAAAAGCGGGTCTTGATCCAGCAGTTGGAGACAGCCCTAGAGGCGATGGAGCAACGCCGGCCGCTGTCTGCCCTGCCTGCTCGCGTCAACAACGTCCACGGCAGATAGTCGGCGAGGACTCAAAGGGAGCGAGACATGGAGGACACGTGGCAGGAAAACTAACGGAGTAGCACATGCGTGGGTGGAGGGTGGTGCAGACCAGCCGAGCGGGTGGGGAATGAATAGGATGACCCACCCCAGCGGTGCACTCCCTCCCAGCACCAGAGACGGCGCTTCAGTCCAGCACAGTGAAAAGGAAAACAATGGGAGGGGAAACGAAGCACATCTTTGGGCCCACTTCCTTCAGGCAGTGGTCACCCCTCAGGCTTACCACTTGGGGTCCCTTTAGAATAGGGGTTGTGGTTGAAGGCCCGGGCATCTGGCTTAGGAACCTCCAGGCACATGTATCCGGAAGCTGTGGGTCTACCGCATAGGGCAAGGCAAGTCACATGACCAGCTCATAACCTGCTCCCAGGCAGTCTCTGGATATTTATTTTCCTCACTCAAATGCGTCTTAGGGCGGTAGATGTGTCACGCTGCTCAGTGAACATGGGCAACCCATCAGACTGTTCCCGAGGAACAGGAAACACCCTCTACTCTTCAGTCGCCCCCTATAGGCCACAGTTAAGAAGCGCACGGCTGACTCATGGGGGCGCTGTCCAGGAGGGCAGGCACAGGCATGTGGATCTAGTCCCAATGCTCACATGAGCAAGCATATCTACCTCAGCTCTTCCATGTGACTTTTTTTTTCTTCCTGACAGCAGTACATTTGTAACCGTCACTCTAAAACGCCTTTTTATTGACTGCCCAGGTAGACATGCCAACATTTTTAGAAGCAATAGTATGCCTGTTTTTCCCCACACAGATCTGTTGATCTGCCAGACATGTGGGATGCGTCACTTGATTCAGCATAAATTTCAGTCCTCCCCCCACAAGGCCACCCGCATAATCACCATGTCAGACCACTGTACCCAGAATGCCTTGCCCCAACTCCAACTACCTGCTCGCCTTCAGAATGACTCCAAGCGTGCCGAGGAAGCCCCTGCACCTTTTCCTGTTCCACTTCATTTTTTTTTTTTTAAAGAAAGATGTATACTACTTTTTAATGTTCATACATGAAAGAGATTATTTTTGGACAGTATTCTTACCAGAGCATAAAATGAAAATATTTTAAAAGTTGTATAAAGAACATTTTGTAAACTATATATTAAATGGAACCTTTTAAGATTTTTTTAAAGAATGAAAAATAAACTCCAGAAAAGGAATGAGGTTTTACTCGTCATTTGACAGAAAAACCACTTGCTTTGAATGGAATTAATCTTGAAATGGGCCAGACATAAAAATAATAGTGGAAAGCATGTAAGACCTTTACACACTTCAAATGCCTGACCTTAATATTTCCGCTGGCCATTGTCGTTTATCACAAATGTAAATATTGTAGGTCAAGAAATGCTAAATCATACTAATAACGTTTGGCACAGGTGTTTGCATTATACTCCAACATCTTTTATTAATAGTTTAATCACAATTTACCTGCTATTTCATAACTACAGAGCACATGTAACCTACTGAATAGATTATTCCCATCTTCCAGATCATTGAATGCTTCTGATCTACTAAAAACGCCATTTTCAGGAGGCATCCTGAAACATGGTTTGCAGTTTAACAAATTAGCATTTCCATAAACGTTAATCCAACACACGGAATTTAAATGATGGGGGGAAAAAATCCTAATGAAAATTTCAATACAAAATCTCACATTTTAAGTTCAAGGAACTGGGATTTTCTTGATTAGTTACACTGCACCTCTGCTAATTCACCTAAAACAATGGCAAAGTATCGCACAACATGTTTACAACAGAAAATCTGCACGTGCATTGAAATGCAAGGAAATATAACAAACTATGGAAATTAATTTTTGTTTTTTTTAATCGAAAACCGGAACGCGCAAGGTAGACATGCATGACAGCGAGAAGCGCTGCCTGAACACAACGTAAGGAGTGTTTTGGATGTCGGAAATTTCCAGAGTAATCACTTTCACTGCGACCGTTTATGCAGGTGTCTGGAATGGGAGCGAACCACGGAGTCCTTTAGTATTTTATGGCCATATCCAAACATTTATTTACTTGCAGGATAACTTGGCACAGTCCTTCGGGTTAAACATTTCCATCAGATGGTCACGGAACGTGCTTCAAGAATTACTGGAGTATGAGGACGAGGGAAAACAAAAATGAAAATAAAAAAATCAGCAGGCTGTTCAGACCCTGACCTCCTATACCACTCCGGCCCACCAAACAAGGAGCCAGTCTGTTTACATGGGGAAAAAGGGATAGAAAAAGGGTAAAGGAGGCGGCCAGCATCAGTGGAACTGCAGCTTGCGTTGTCGGACAGGGTCGGACGGCAGGGCCTGAGGGGTCAGCCTAGGGTCGGGCTCCCGTGATTGGAAGAGCACTCTGCCCCGGTGGTTGAACATGTAGAAAGACAGATGATTTCGCAATGTGTCGAAGGATCTGTTTAAAAATAGAATTGCGTGCAGTTTACAAGACAGGACAGAGTTTCGGGTTTGGGAAACGCCGACATGCTGACAGACGTGACACGTTCATATAGACTAAAAGCCAGCATCACCACACCAGGAAAGGGACACGAGGGAAACGGACAAGAGATCAAATGGCACAAAGTACATGCTTTGTCAGATGTGACGGGGACAGAATCGTACTTGTTCTGCAGCTCTGAAGAGGCATCCATGTCTTTAAAGTCTCCAGCAATGTGGACTATGCCGTAACAGCTTATTACAAATGCTAATAAGGTCTGTAGAACAATCTGGAAAGAAGATGTAAAACACACTGGTTGCAATCAATAGTTATCAAACTATCACACCAGTTATCAAATGGATAATCACATACAGATACTGTGAACCAAGCTTGACGTCAAAGTCATTTCTTAAGTTGTATTTAGTCTTCAAAATTTAAGAAAGTGACCAGATACTTTGAAGCTGTCTGGAAGACATTAATATACCTTTTATATTTCCACAGTGAATAGGGATAAAACAGAAAACTCACATCTATTGGTAAAGTTTCATTCTCTTTCTCTGTGAGTCTCATGTAAGATCGATCTAGAAGAAAGGGGGGGGGAAGGCAAGTTTTAATTGACTGTACAGTACACGGAATATCAACGCTATCAAGAAAATGTAGATTTAGACTGTCACAGGAAGTAGGATTCTGATGATGCAGTCATTAATCCTGTTAGTGCTGGGTTGACTGCTCCATATATGCCAAGTCACTGTGGGTAATTTGTCCAGGAAACTCCAATCTTACTGCCCATACAGTGTGTGGTTGAAAAGCAGGGTAGTTGAACTTCCCTGATTTTACATCATAATATTTTAACAAATACACAAGCCTTTCACTCTTTTTTCTATATAATTTGATACAATTCCAAAAACATGTATGTACACGTATCGTATTAAAAAGGAAAATTACATTTATCCTCCGAACATCAGAGGTCTGCCAATAAAACCTAGAAAAAACAAACGCCTTAGATCCTAATTGGTTAAAATGGCCCACATCTGAAGCAGGCCATCTGATCCGTTACTTCACTGTACAAGTCACCCCATAACACGACCAAGTCAAATCATTCGTAAAATACACACGGAAACCGACTGCTTCATATTCATTCTACAATAGAGATACCTAAGATTAGAATCAGCGGCTGGAAATAGCCATTTAAAGCATGCATCTTGTTCAAATCTTTCTTTATAATATATATTCTACTAAAATTAATCTGAGATAACGTTTAATTGTTGTCTGCATATGAACTGGATCTAAACATATAATTTACTAGTTAAAGGGGTAAAACACATTATACATCAGTGAGCAAGCTATTGTTATACGGTTTACACAATGAAAAGAAAACCGAGTTTTCTCATGGGCAAAATGGGGATATCGTAAATAAACTACAATCTCAAATTAACATAATAGCCTTTAAACAATAATGTTAATTAGTACTGTATAAATACGCTACCCAGCTTCACCTTAGACTGTGCACGTTAACAAAACAGTGTTATTTTAAATACCTTTTTACGTATATTTTTCACACGTTTATTACAATAACTAGCAACGGTGACCTGGATGACTAGCTTTTTACCCAGCATTTACCGATAGGACATATACAAAGCAGTGTATTATTTTATTTCCGACATTACATTACACTCACGCTGTGCTGCTGAGAAAGCTGCATGAGCTAAAGCTATCAGCCCGAAACCGACGATCCCCTTCCACACCGTAGAAGCCATCTTCAAACAGGCAGGCGGAAAAGACAGAACGGCGCGGAAAGATGACGTCATCAACCGGTTTGGCTCCTTAACCCCTTCCTTACTCCTTTGGAAAAGAGTCTAGCATGTACAAATATTTTTGCTTATTACTGATTTTATATTATACATTTCATTTAAGAAATATTTACTTTGAGAATACATGCGGACATGCAACAAAAACAGATTCATATTGACTAATGCTGATGATAGCGTATCTTCTTTATTTTTTATTTCGTGTAGGTATAATGGTCTGCGGGTGTGATGTTTATGAAATTTTATCATCTGATCATAAAATCTGTTTTTGTCATTTAGTCGGGACGGCTCGCAGAACTCTGATGGGCTGCTCATCCCCAGTCAGCCTCCTGTCACGTGATGCCGCAAGTGCCTTGGGGGAGGGGAGAGCAGTAGGGGGGGGCCGGACACGGTACCGATACGGCTCAGCCGGCGGAGGCGACGTGTCTAAATACGCGCGGTCCGTCAAAAACACAGGGAGTCGCGCCGTGTGGACTGAACGCCAAGGGTGTCCAAGATGACACCCGTCCGCGTTTTATTTTGCCTGGCATTGTTTATACGGTGCTGCAGTGCCGACGATACCGGTATGGAAAATATTGTAACAGAGAAGAATGCTGAGGAAAGCCACCGGCGGGACAGTGCCGACCTGCTCATATTCATCCTGCTCCTCACCCTAACTATTTTAACAATATGGCTCTTCAAACACCGTAGGTTCAGGTTTTTGCATGAAACCGGATTAGCTATGATATATGGTGAGGATCCTATTTTCAATATTGAAGATGTGCGATGATGTAATTACTATGTCCCTTGGTATCATTACTGTAGTCAGGGTATTAATGACGAGTTCATCACCAATGATCGCATGTTGTCTAGCAACCATATTTTGAAAAGTTATTGCAAATATGCTATCGCACTGCACAAAGCAAAATTCTCTGAATCCACAGCAATAATTAAAATGACAGGAAACTTGTATTCTTTAATGTTGTTAATACCGTTCATTTAAAATGCATCGTGGGCTTTCATCCCATAACTCAATTAAATTGTGGTGTCATTTGTCCCCGTGATACAGGTGGCAACGACGGTGCAGTCATGCCATTTGTTGGTTGGACAGTGTATTCTGGCAAATGTTTTATAGCAAATTCCATATACAGGAGGATGAAGACATGTCAGAATCAAGCCGAATAGTTTGTTATTTCAGGCTTGTATATTGTGGCCGATTACCTGGCATTTCCAAGCACCGATTGCGGGATGAGCCGGCTATATAATTTCTTAAGTGAGAGATTCAATTATTTAGGCGTCGTCGGATGAGTTTCTTGCCGAAACTGTAGATATGCTTAGACAGCACCGATCTACCGTACTGTCTGACAGTTTGTATAGTGCACGCTGTGGCAACTAACGCCGGCGTCCTTGCAATGTTGGAAACTCATCTTTAAGGATAAGTAGCACGTTTGATCCAGGCCATGTTTCTAATTTGATTGTCAAACACCGTCTGCTGAGCCTCAGAAATGAAACTGAGATATAGGGGATTTTCCTTCCTGGCAGGTGAAGGGAAGTTTGGCAAACAGACTGAACCAGTTTTTTGTTCTGCATTCCGGAGATAGGGGAATATGACGCTCTCAGATCTGAATACCAGCAGAGAAGATGACCATGAAATCCTGTCTGAGGTGGAAGCGTAATGCTAACCTGTTAAACTAGGGGTATTAATGACGTAGTGATAGCCATCTGTTCAGGAAGATTCTGATAACTGTTTTCCCCATAAATCCGACGAATTAGTTTCAGTCCACGAACAGCAGCTTTCAACGGTCAGTCACCTACAAATCCACCAACAGTCCTTTGCTAGCCCAGTGGACGATTTTATGTACACTGCTGGGGGGCAAATTAAATAATCAAATACTTACCTTAACTTCGTGAAAAGAACAGTGTTTAAAAAAACCAACGCAGCACATACTTGTGATAAACGTAGTGTTGTAAACTGTATTGATGTATATTGAACGATTAATGAGATATTATCCCAGGTAACGGAATGTTCCCTGAACTTCAGCTAACCTTAAGTTGAAGATCTTCTGGTACCACTTTACAATAAGGCTCCCTTTTCCACTTGTAAGTGGTAGTAACTCATTAATAAAAAGAAAACAGTGTTATAACTTTCAATTTGTCTGTGAATAATTTACAAAGTGTTACAACATAATTAATAACCAGATCATAAACCATTCATAAACGCTTTATAGGCCTATGGGTAGTCTTATTGTAAAGTGGTTCCGATCTTCTCAATGATGACAGAACATTCTTACTGTAACGCTGATAGAACATTAGTTCCACGTTTTTTGTTTTTAATAAAGGTTTCTTTCAACATTATCACAATGACAGTATTATCTGAACACACTTTCTACGTAATTTATATGGAAAAATATTGTTTTATAATAAAAACGTTATTTTATTAGAAAAATAACTTGAGTGCTACTTGAACCTACAATTTCAAAAACATCAGGCCTCAGAGCTACCTGCTTCTCTACCACAGTCTTTGGATGTTTGTCTCTTATTATTCTTAGTTGTAGTAGTAATGGGAAAACGTTCTGGGAACGTTAAGAAAGCTAGATACTCTGAAAGTTTCCATACCTTAAACATAACGTTCTGTAAACATTACTAAAATGAAAAATGATTAGCTGATATAGAAAAGATAAGTAAGTTGATTTTGAACAAAAACTGAATTAAATTTTAATAATGAAAACGTGTATAGGTAGCTGTAAGGCTTCTTATTTTTGTTAAACTCACGCAATATATTTTAGAACTCTTCATCCTCACAGAATGCTCAGTATTGTCACAACTGACCTGTGTTAAATACTTTTCATAGTTTTTATTAGTAGTCTTTAGACATTATGAATGGGCTACATTCCAGTCATATGTGTTGCTAGTTATTTTGGATGTGATTCTGCCTTCATCCCCCCAGGGCTGCTGGTAGGTGTGATCCTTCGGTATGGAATCCACGTGCCTCGTGACATCAGCAACGTGACCCTGAGTTGCCAGGTGAATGCCAGCCCGGCCACCCTACTCGTGAATGTGAGTGGACGTTTCTACGAGTACGCGCTGAAGGGTGAGATCAGCGCCAGTGAGGTGCAGGAGGTGCGGGACAACGAGATGCTCAGGAAGGTGCGTGTTCCCTCCCCCAGCACCGGTGGGGGGCTCAAAGGCTTCCATGTAGTGCGGCCCATTTAGTAGATCATTGAAATAATCTAAGGGAAAATCTGTTCAGTTTAACAGCCCTGTAACTCTACAGCCCAGTAACTCTACAGCACCGTAACTCTGCAGCCCCGTAACTCTACAGCCCTGTGCAGCCACGTCATATTGCTTCTCTGCTGAGCACTAATATGCTGTACCTTCTGTTTTTTAGGTGACCTTTGATCCAGAGATATTCTTTAACATTCTCCTGCCTCCCATCATCTTTCATGCTGGTTACAGCCTGAAGAGGGTAATTGACTCATAAAATACCGTAAATTTCGGTTTAGTGTTTTGTTTGTGCGTGCTGACGATGCATATGCACCAGCCAAATTGCTGCATCCTGTGAGCCTTTGATGGCCAGGAATCAGGGAGTTTCATACATTTGTTTGCCTCTTGTGACCTTACAGAGACACTTCTTCAGGAACATCGGCTCCATCCTGGCCTACGCCTTTGTGGGGACACTCATCTCGTGTTTCGTCATTGGGTGGGTGTCCTTGCCTGGCATCTTCTGTACAGCAGACATGGTGTCAGAGGCAGTGTGGAGTCATGATGCCAGGGTAAAATGGGTAAAATGGTGACATCACTATGTGATTCTCCCTCAGGCTGCTGATGTATGGGTTTGTGACGCTGATCGCTCGTGTGGGTCAGTTGGGTGGGGACTTCTTCTTCACCGATTGCTTATTCTTCGGCGCCATCGTCTCTGCCACAGATCCAGGTACCCACAACACACACACACACACACACTTTGCTGTTAAATCTTTGCTGTTAAATTTGCTGTTGTATGTAATTAAGGTTGCACATTCAAATCCCAGAAATGAAATTGCTTTGAATTCCTGAACAAAAATGTTTTCCTTGGGTGTTTCTCAATACCAAGAACACAAAGACCGTACTTGTGGTCTTGGCAAGCCCGGTCTTGTTAAATTGCCTTCCAAGAAAGAACTTGGTGCACAATAAATCATGGGATTAGCCTCATTTGGTAAGGATGCAACTGATGAATCCCTAATATTTGGGTAAGAAAGACATCCAGGGATTTTTACTATCCTCTATACTTCTCAGTATAGGAACTGGTCTGTGCTGATGGAAGATGACATAAAATGGGCGCATGAGAACACAAGTACAGTCAAGTACGCATATTGAGAAACACCCTTTGATATCTATCAGTAAATATTGAGGTGCATAATGGGAGCTCAGGGTCACAGATATCTATGGGTCATTTCTGCAAACTCATTAAGACACCACATCAATTTCCCTTTATTTTATAAATTGGTTTAAAGACAGACTCAAATTATACAACCTATTTGTATAAACTGTCGATTTTGCCCCCGGGGGCAGTTAATCAGATTTGTTGTATTACCATTTATTTCTGTAATGAACAAAAGTATTTTATGAAATCCAGGGCAAGAGATGAGGGAAAAAAATTACAAAACTAACAAAATAATTGAGCAATCATGCAAAGTGATTGTTTATTGTCGGCAAGATGCAATAAAGCTGAAAGATATAAAAACGTATTATCTAGGTTTGAGCTACTTCTTACATTAATGAGACTTTTCGTTACTTATTCGGGGAAAGTGGTTAAAAAAAATCATTAAATTTGAGCAACAAATGACATAATTTATGAGAGTGTCCTGGACAGAAAGGTGCTGGCAGTGCTATTGTGCCAATGATAAATGGTGGACGTCATCCCTTCTCCCGCAGTGACAGTGCTGGCCATTTTCACGGAGCTGCAGGTGGATTCAGACCTTTATGCCATGCTGTTCGGAGAGAGCGTCCTCAATGACGCAGTTGCAGTCGTGCTGTCCTCGTGAGTGGGGCCTCTGTGTGTGTGTGTGTGTGTGTGTGTGTGTGTGCGCGTGTGTGCAGAGCTTCTTCAGGGATGTTCTCAAGGAAACATATCTGACAAACGCTCAGTGCCTCACACCTAATTATAATAGTAATAGATCTTTTATTGATCCCTGTGGGGAAATTCACTCCCCCAGCTTGTTCTCTGTAGGTGAGAGCAAGCTGGCCATGAAGGGCAGAAACCCATAGTAGCACCCAGGGAGCTGGGTGGGCAGGTTAAGGGACCCACAGACGTGCTGAAACCAGCAACCTTCTGATTGCAGCCATAGAGATTTAACCCGCTGAGCCACATACTGACCCCAAAAATCATTTAAAAAAATCACAATAAAAAGCCTCCCATGAGTCATGTGCGATCCGAGGCTTTCACACATGATTACAGAATTTAGCACTTCTCCTACCCACAGCAACATACAATTGAAAGCAGTGTCAGATGGTTATTGGAGCAATGAAGGATTAAAGGCTGTTCTCAAGGACTCAATGGTGAAATTGCTCTTCTAATTCTGGGAATTGAACCAGCAACCTCCCAATCGCAGACCACATGTTCTAAGCTGATGAGCCACTCACCACCTCCGTTACTGACCCCCCCTTTGTTGGTTATTAGCATCCTGCCCTATCATACGAAACAGGTCAAACAGGATTGGAGGTGTGGCTTTCTTAAAGAGGCCTTGGTATGTCCCTTGTCTTACACTGAGAGACACATGCCGGAGTCGGGTGACATCCTGCAAAACATCCAACTCCTGACAGCTGGAGCCGTGTGTCTGTCTGCAGTGACCACGCCCCCAAGCCTAGTGCCCACCTGTGAGCTGTCACAGAAACGGTGTCTAAAGCCCCCCCCACTCCCATCCCCACCGCAGGGTGGAAATGGTCTCTGTGTAACAGGAGCGCAGTTGCCTTCTGCTTCAAAGTACATTTGCATTCTTTGAGGTGAAGCATCTTCATGCGTTTTATGCAAAAACGGACGACGGAACACAGTTCAGAAGGCGGATGCAAATCTAGGTGCTGGTTTTACAAGTCTGATGGTGCAGACTTTCCGCATTACAGGCATAGATGTCTGGCTGCATATTTGCTTTGGCCCTTGAAGAGCAAAGGGGACAGAAGGGGTTCTACATGCCCTAGTGGGCTCCCCTTGTTCCACACCTTCTCCCGTCAGTGCGCATTGAAAACATTCAGAAATACTTTCAGATTGCAGTCTGGCCCCATAGGAAATGCTTTTGCGACAAGGAGATTGATTTATAACTAGTAAACTGACAGTTTAAACAATGTGAGTGGAATGCTTACTCAGAGCAGGTGAAGGCACTTCTTAAACTGACTTTCTGACTATCCTCCATCAAAACTGAAAACCAGGGTAGCTGTCTTTAAATTCAATGAAGTCATTAAAAATGCAAAAGTGTGAAAATGGTTTGTTTGGAGGGTCTACACAATAAATTGTGCCAGACTACAAACACACCAGGAAAATGCCTTTTACTAAAGAGTGTTTGTTTGTGTCTATGCGTGTTTATGTTTGTTTGTGTCTATGCGTGTTTATGTTTGTTTGTGTCTATGCGTGTTTATGTTTGTTTGTGTCTATGCGTGTTT
>JAABNX020000002.1:11745745-11770126 GCA_015163995.2 Mormyrus lacerda | reverse complement strand
TACTCCATTACTTTAATTTATCTGTTTATGTGATTTCCCTACGGGGAACATGTGTTACAGGCTACAGTGTTAAACCAGTGCACTAGAGAGAGCACTATAAAGAAGACTCATTATCTGCACTCTGCCTGAGAGCTGCTCCCGTTCTCCCTGTGACAGTCTTTCTATAGAGTCTTTGCTCCGTATGTGTGATTTAAATTAAAATGCCGCACAATTTATCTCCTATAGGAGGAGCACTGTGCAATTCCTCTGGTTGCCATTGCGCTAGTTCATTTAACATTTTTTTAAAATTATAATTATAAAGTTAGTTTTGCTGACTACATGTACCACACAACATAGTGACCTTTGACTGTGACTGTTAAATCGTCTCTTCTGATTTTCCCTGCATGGCTATGAGTGCTAAAAAATCTATGTTTACTGTTTGAGAGGTTTCAAAAAAACATTTGACTTCCCGTTGTCTTTAAAACAGAAATGTACTTGCGTTTGGATAAAACACCGAAAACAATTTTTTTTGTATGTTATTGTTTTTAGCCAATAATAATCCGGCTAATCCTTTCTGAAGTGGCTTGCTGCTTTATTCTGATACGGAGGCATGGATGTATGTGAAGTGTGAGACCTTCTAGTTAACGTGCCCATTGTATATGTTTGATTAAAGGGACATGTGCAGAGGACACAATGGCAACAACACGCCCCAATATTATCATTGAGGAGGATGCTGGGAACAGAAAGGCTGACTGTGGGATGGGAGGAGCCCAACGGCGGCAGCCCGTTGGAGGAAACGACTCGATATAACTAGTAAAAACAGTTAAGAGCTTCCTAAAATGTGAACATTCTGGATACAAATGAGACTAAGTGGTACTCTGCCCATCGGAAGATCGGCTGTATGGTGTCATCTAACACAAAACAGAGCGGAGGCCTCTGGTGGGCCATTGTCATGGCGATGTGCAGAAGGAAGGTGGTGCGGCAGTGAATTGTGATGTGCTCATTGCTGCCTCCATCTTGTCACCTCCGGCATTGCAGGAACTCCAAATACACATTTCCTTTGTTGTATCTCCTTTTTATAAACGCTGACAGCATGACGTGCCTGGTGTCATGTTCCTAGACGTGTCTCTCCATGTGGAAGGTGGATGATATAGATCAATCCTGTTCCACTTGTGGCTTGTTTTACGACTCCGCCGTGATGTTAAATGCATGCCCTGCCTTTTTATTCAAGGCATTTTGAAATGAAGATTGTGAAAAAAAGAAACAAATGATTAAGCTAAAAACAACCCAAGCTGTCATCTCGAAAGCGGCCATTTGACAATCTTGTCACCGCACTGTGGGATTACTGGTTACATATTTTGGTTTGTCATACCCCCCAAAAAGCTGGGATTGGTTTTTCTCTGCCTTGTTATTGGTCTTCATTTTATATTTGGGCAGAACGCTATTGAGCCTTATCAAAACTGTTGGATCAATAGATGTTTTCCATCTGTAACCAGCAGGTACAGAAACGACATCATTCTTTCACATTGCTGATGATCATGTGGCTTGTTTTGTTTGAGCTGCATTTTCACGTTTTGTTCCTGGAAGTATCATAAGGACAGATTTTATTCAGTTAGCAAATGATACATGTATCTGATTCCGTAAACCAAGATTCAAGATCTTTTACTGGTCAAGTGCAGCCAGGGCACTGGGATGCCTACTGGTACAGCCACACCCAGTAAATAAAGACTAAATAGACAACAGACAAATAGATGTTCAATAGTATAGTGAAGAGGAGAACTTAGAAATGGTACAATTCACATAAAGTGTAGAATGCAGTAATATTGGGCCAGACTGTTTACACAGGGGAGTCATTGGATCAGACACTGAGGTATGAGTGTGAATCGTAATATCTGTCTCAGGAGGACAAAAGCACATAACTGGCATAGTTCCCCATGAGGGGAGGGGGTGTTACTCCTGCCCTGCTGCTAACCTCCTAAATAAAGTCATGGGTATGTGTAGTGATGGCTAAATGAAGCTTCATGAACCATTTGCTGTATTTTTTGACCCCACTAGATGGGGCACTTGGTTTACGTTGGGGCATGCTTTGAGATCTTTTTTTTAAATAGAGAGCACCATCTAGTGGGTTCAAAAAATACAGCAAGTGGTTCATGAAGCTTCATTTGGCCATCACTGTGTATGTGTAGGCTTTTGTCCTCCCTTGCAGTGACGTGCTACTTGAAGTGTGAATATTGACACTTTGATCAGCCAATGGCTAATCAGATGGCTGTAGGTAATGTGAATGGTTTTAAGAAATAAACAAGTCCTAAATCTGAAGAAAAAGACACCTCACTCGCAGCACAAAACATCTGACTGGATTAGTCCACAGGATAATGTATAACAGTCATTGTTTCACTGCTCTGTTCAAAACATCAGTTCGGTTAATCATCTGAGCCAGGAAATCATAGGGACCATTCTGATGCTGTGTTTGTTTTGAGATGTAACCGCCTATCAGGGTTTTTTGTGCTGATATTGTTTGCTGTGTGTCTCAGCGTGTCCATGTCGATCTGGCCCTCAATCCCCTTGTGGGGAAGTTCCCAGAGGCTTGCTGACATTCACCAAAGTGTCAATAAAAGAGCCCAGTGCGGATTTGGGTATAAAGAGTTGTAACTGCTGTTCTTCACTGTTGTCCTCTCTTTATTCTGGATGAACTTTTGGAAGATGAAGAAAGTGCAGTCCAAAGGATGACAGAGTATCTCCCAGCTCACCTTCAGACGTGGAAGCCCATCTCCCTCTCAGATTGGCCTGCAGAGGTGCTGGTGAGCAGCTGCACCTTGGTGGTCCTTCCTGAGCCAGCAATCTGGCCTGCATTGCCAGCATTGGCCTGAGGAGGTGCTGGTGCGCAGCTCCATCACAGGGTTCTTCCCTGAGCCAGCATGCTGGGCGTTGTCGCTCCCTGCGTTATTGAGTCTGAGACCCCCGACAGTTCATGGCTCATGCTACTGACTGGCATGCTTCCCCTGGTCACCTTTACCAGCAGCTGTATGGTTTGTTCATTTTTTATTAAAAGACAATATCTTCTGAATGGCATCACCATTCTACCCCTTGATATTTGACGGCCGAGACAGCTCTGGAATGTTCTAGACTGGCACATGCCTTCCCCTGATGCATGTCCTGTCATCATGCATGCTTGACATGACATGCATGGGGAGGGGGACCCCGTCAGCCCAAATTCCCCTGACAGCTGATTCCACTGCCTTGAGGCACCTGACCCTTGCACCCATTGTGTGGGGAGTGAGTCACTTTGAGGTTTCTGGGCCTCGTCCCCCGGGGCTGTAAATATCACCCATTGGGGCTCAACCCCTGATGACACTTCACAAGCTTCTTTATCCCGTACTGATGAGAAAGCCCCTTCTAAATTAATTGTCCCCATTTATTCTGTGGTCAGATTCTTGTCTATTCTAATCTCATCCATTCCTCCACCAAACACAATGTTCTTTTTCTCCTAAAAAAGAAAGACACACATATTACTGAGTACATCTTTGCACTAATAGCCTATAAATCCTGTCTGTTGTATGCGACTCTAACTCCTGTTGTGAAAGAGTCCTTTGGAGTTGTTAGGTTAGCGGCTCGCTTTGGCTAAGACTCTGCTCTGGTCTCACTCCAAAGAAAACATGGGATGACGGTGTAATAAATCTCTGTTAAAAATATTATTTATGTTCGGCTATTGTTTATTTTACTAACGGCAGAAGGCGCTTCTGGATGAGATCTGTGTTTGGGTAATATTAATGGCTACGTTTAATGATACTCTATGAATTTATTCATACGCCGTGGTACAGATGTGCTTTCTGTGATGCAGAAACACAGAGTACCTATGAAAAACCGCGGAGGGCCGATCGCACCAAACGCACGCTGGACTTCTTACGTTTTATAGCGGAATCTTGGACTCTTTTTTTATTGCGGGATTTAAATTGCGGGGAGTGATGACTCACCATGCAAGCCACATATGATTCCAAAGAAGGGCATTTAGATGAACGAAGTTGTCTTTGACAGAATTATACACGACCCAAACAGTTTCAGTCATTTAGACAGTGAGTTTGGCGCACACCGACTATAATAAATGATGTACAGTAATGCACATTTTCGAGTAAAACATTTACCTATATGTTATTTCACAACGTGGAGCGCTTTTTTGTAGAAATAATATTGATATTATATGAAAAGAATGGAGTTAACCATTAGTATTTCCCTATATATGTGCCACTACTTCTGTAAACGATTCTTGATATGATTTACAGAGTTTATAAATTCCTGGATGACATCATTGTTGAGATGAATGTTAGGACTTTTCAGATTGCATCCTACCATTTCACCCCCACCCCGAATGCCGAAGGCGTGTCTTTACTTTGTAACGAACTACAAATAGCATAAATTACTGTGGTTGCAGCGCTGAGGGAGAAGCTGCTGACGGGTCCTCCTCCGTTTTAAATCCGGTGAGTACTTCATTCGTAATTCTTTAATTGTTATATTGCCACATTTTGGATATGTACAATTTCAGATCTCCACAAAGTAATTAGCAAAAAGTCAATTATGGATATGTGGGTCTGGAATTCTTACTAGTAAAAATATATTTACAGATATGTATGAGTTCTTACTAGTAAGAAATGAATTATAGAGTTCTACAATATGACTTTTTACTAGTGAAAACTGAATTTAGGATAGGCCTATTTGAGGCAAAAATACAATGGAAATATATGACTAATAAAAATTGCATTATAGAGCTCTATAAATATAAACTCTTACGAGTAAAAATATGATTCTTACTAGTAAGAATTGCATTGTAGATATCTTGAATTCGCATTCTTACTAGTAAAAGTTCAGTTGTGACGAGTAAGCCTTATGCTAATAAAAGACAATTCGTATTTCCATACAACAACAGGAATGGTTAATGGTTAAAAAATGGTTAAGTCCAGGTCTGACTCTTTTTGGTGACCTTTAGGTGTAATGAGACTTTCAAGGGCTCGTTAAGTGTTTCTTTTGCACTGAACTAGCTCCATAAAATATATATTTTTAAATTTTTCCCGTCAGAATAGCCAAGTAATTATAAGTAAATGAATAAAATCAAAGTCACTTGATCCACCTTTATCGATCTTCCAGTGTATGTAGAGTTATTTAGCCTACACACAATCACTCAGATTACTTCTCCCATGATATAATATATAAGGAGAGGACAATATTAGGTGAACACCAATAGAACAAAATTGAGTAAATAAATCAAGAAATACTTAACGTCTCGTAACATAAGATGTCATTTAGCTTCCTGACTTGCCTCAAATCCTTGCCTCAAAAGGCTGTCAAAAATACTTCTCTACGGTGATTTCATATTAAACCTACTTCGTAACGTTTGTAGTTCATAAAAAATAGTTTTTTTTTTAATTTTTAAAAAGGTATGTTTTACAATGCGTACATAAAGTGTATTTTATATTACCAGCGCATGTTACGGACTCCACATCATCAATGCGTTCTTTTCAGCTTGCTCTGTAGTTCACCTATCCTTTGCATCATGTCTATCTTGTACGCACAGAGGTCACGGTGTCGGTTGAGGAGGCGTTTATTTCGCCACGTGCGTTATTTCCCGGTGAAACCGATAGTCGCATAGCTGGAAGCTGCTAATGGAGATGATGGTGCTAGAGCAGAGTCATTCGGCGCGGGAATGTCTATGGACGACGATGCGGGAGCTGCGCACGCGCCTGAACCCATGTCGCCTCTTGATACGACTACTTATTTATTTTTCTTATGGGAGAAACACACTGGTGTTTATTGGAACATATTAGATGCTATTTGTATTTGCCACACCATAAACCAAAATTGGGTGCAACGCTTCACAACTCTTCACAAGGGAAAATATCCCCTTATTTTGTGTAGGAAATTGTGCGAATTTCTAATTTAGAAAATACTATATTGTCAGGCAATAAATGAAGGCTCCTTCTGTTCGCATGGTGTCCTGATGCCCCTAGAATTACGGTATTAATAAAATCTGTAAATATACAAAAATGTTAAAGAGTGAGCATTACCAGCACTCAATTAAAGGTCACACTTTAATTGGTTAAAGTTTTATTAAGGACCAAGTGGTAGGTCTAATACAAAATACATTTTTAAGATTTCGTGTTTGATGAGTTCAGAATATTAATTTACTAATCTTTACCACATAATAGTAAAACTACATAATCAGTATTGTAACATCTGTCTAAAGTCACTATTTTTTATTATATTTTGGGGGCAGTATGTGGCTCAATGGGCTAAGCCTGTGTGACTGTACTCACAAAGTCACAGGTTCAAACCCAGCCTCAGCATGTCTGCAGGTCCTTGAGCAAGGTTCTTAACCCCCAGCTCCCTGGACGCCCCAACAGGTGGCGGCTCTTTGCGGACAGCTTGCTCTACAAAGAGCAAGTTGAGGGAGGCATAAAAAGAATTTCCCCACAGGGATCAATAAAGTTAAATTATTATTATTATAGGCAAATTTGCTTATATGTGCTCTCTTCACTTATTTATGTTTCGCTAATAAGTTATTTATTGAGAATGTCATTCTTGGAAGCGTTTGTGGAAACGTCTCTTAATCCTGCCCTCCTGCTGTGTCCTCACTTAGGAAACCCCTCAAGGTCACACACCCCCTTCCCATCTAATGCACACAGATGACAGCCTTTATCACCCGGTCCTACTCACATTGTGGGGGCAAGGCAAAAGCATGACATAATAACCCCCAAAATAAGTCCAGACATTCATCTGGTAAAGTGGCACCAAGGGGATTTGGTCTCCTGACCGACACATTTGGTGTAGTCAGTGTCACTGCCAATGGGGGGGCGTGATGTGCCCCCCACCCCCCCTTAGTGTACTACTTTTGCTCTTGCCACCCATAACCTGAAATCCAGAAACACACTAGAATATGGGAAACAGTCTGAATATTTTTCTGAAAGTAGCATAAGCCACACGGCAGGTATTGTGACCCAACCCCATATTCAACTCCACATCAAGGTCCCATTCCTCCCATCCCTATTCCAGTGGCAGCGAGGGCCAATAAAAATATAACCCAGAGTGAGCTGAGGCCTGCATATCCAAATTAGGAGGTATGGAGTAGACAACCTTTCCAGTGAGGAGTGAGAGGAGCACTTCTCCTTAAAATCCCCTCATCTCTCAAACTCTGTATGTGTTTGGCCTTTGTTTGTTGTGAGCGCTAGGCCACGGGCCAGGGATAGTGACCCAGGCAGGGGGTGCTATCTTTCTCTGAGTGGGGTGCCCTGCCACAGCACAGGGATATGGGGGGTGGACCACGGTGGAAAAACACAGCTAATCCCTGAGCTGGACCTTTCATTGCCCTTGGAAAACACATGTACAGATATGCAGGCATGCAGGGAGAGAGGACAGCGATGCAGACTGAAACTCCGGCCCAGGGTGGATGGTTTCAGTCCCTAGAGCAACTCTGCTGTTACGGCAAAGCTTTCTCCCTGCATATCCACTGAAAAGCTGCAATGCATGTTGGTAACTGAGTCAAACTTTGTGTCACAGAATCCAAATTCCAAGCTCAGCATCACTGGCGTCGTTTTGTTTGGCCAACTAGCCCTAGTGCACAGGAACAGCCCCATAACCAGAGGCTTTTTAGGTGGGCAGGTAAGGGACAGCTATGTTCCTGTAGGACTTAAACTGCACCCCCACCCCCAAACACACACCTGTTGCTAAGTTACTGTAGCGACAGCATGCTGTTGTCCCTTTGATGAGTCACATGTGTGTTTATAGTCTTCTAGCAAATGAGGAGGGGCTGTCGCTGATCTGCATTCTGTCTGGGTGTCCAAGAATGACAACCAATTCATGGCTAAACCTAGAATGACCTTCCAGGAACAGCACATGGAAATTCCAGTTGCTTTGAGTACATGAAAATGCTGAAATCTTACACATTTGTTTCTAGTTATTGCCCTGTACAATGTTTTTAAATCCTATTTTAAGAATGTCTTAAAAATACCCAAATGGACTGTCTTCATCAGAATGAAAACACACTAGACAGCTATCATAAATGCTGTGGATTCTATACCCAGATCTCAATTAATCTCTGGTTGTTCTTCATGCTACCCCTATACAGCCACTGGGTGGTGCTATTGAGGACTGCCAAACATACAACCAATGGGAAGCCCACACTACTACTTTAAAAACCATAAGCCGACGGGAGCCAAGTCCTTATGAAGCATACATGTGACATTGCATTGCTTTTATTTATTTTAACACTGCAAGGGGCTGAATTTCTTGCTTAGCCGGATAACTTGTCGAATTGACGATCGTCTGGGCTAAATGTACGGTAACAAAAATATAGTCTGTTTAGCCCAGACTACCTTAAATCCAAGATATCTGGCTAAATTATGTACCCCATGGTGTAGATTCCATGTACCAACATAGATTTCCAAAGCTGATCAGCAGCTACACAGTTCTTAAATGAAACAGATGTTTAGGTGGAGAGAGCATTAAGATCATGTAGGGGAGCTTTTAATGGTAAACTGTGTTGTGAACCAGCTAGAAGGCAGATGACTGTTTACAGTTGAGTTGAACAGAGCTGAAAAACAGCCTAGCCTCTGACTCATACATACAAACGTAAACGCAGGCAGTACTCTGACTCTCATGCGCAGCCCCATCCGCTCACGGCAGACACATCTCCAACTTCAAGCCGAATATGTCACGAAGCTTACCCAACGGCTGCTAATTATGGAATTCTGGTGTGTTTACACACATGTGCAGGGGGAAGGAGGGGGCATAGTTTGTGGTGGTAACAGATCCAATGTATTTTTGTCCTGGAGGTGCAGGGGGCATATTCTGTGGCCATTGTTCTGTGGCCAAATGGGGGCCTGCTTTTCTTTCAGTAGTCAGCTGTGTGATGACAGCACATACACAAGACAGCGCAACATAGACAGAAAGGAAGGAAACAGGAGAGTGACAGATGGGTGTCCCCACTGGATTTGTTTCTCAGGGGCTACTATCTTTGTGAAGACATTTTGTGTAAAAAATATAAATAAATAATCAAGTTTACAATACAACCCACATGCTGATTGTCTTATCTAAATAGCTGAACTGACAGATGGATGGATAGACAGACGGATACTTTATTGATCCCAAAGGAAATTCAGATGTGTATTTGATGTGTTCATTCTGTACCTAACATTCCTGGAGAAGGCGTTCAGTATCTGAATAAAGGCATATGCAAAATTCAAGCCCAGAAATAGTTATAGTTATGATAAACATGGCAGTAATCCAGAGGAGGCAGAACAGAAGAAATAGCAGAAAAGCCACCACATGAAATCTGATTTGTGGTAAACCGCTCGCGATAAGTACAGCAGTCAGGTTAAGTGCAAAGCAGAAACGTAACACCCGAATCCATCTGTTCTATCCAGGTGCAGCTTTTCCCTTTCTTGGCAGCCAATTTGAACCCCGGAGAGAAAAGAGCCAGTACGAACAGTGGCAAACAGAAGCTTTAAAATTGAGATTTTGCGCAGTGAGATTTAGTCCCACGGCAGGTTGCGGGGCTGGTCCTGCGACCGTAACGCTAGGCTTGTCTTCACAAGGCCACTTCCCCCGAGGACAGATGGTAGTAACTGCTGATAGACAGGAAGCTGAGCATCAGCCCCATGACCGTGGCAGCAGCAAAAGGAGACCAAAAAAAAAAAAAAACGCCGCCTCAGAGGAATCAGAATCCAGGGAACCGAGGACAGTTCTTCCACCAACAAATGCTTCCCTTCAGTTTTATGTCAGCTCAGTCATCCGAAGCATTTCCACCGTCTTCTCCAGTGTATCAGCTGGGGACGATTATGCAAGACGAATGAGCCGTCCCCTTATCTTCAAAGTGATAGAGGGCGACAGGGGGCTGGAGGAAGGGGCACCACCCAGCTGACACCTCATACACGGTCCTGCTCACTACCTCCGCCTCTCCTTTCAAGGAGATTTTCTCGTGGAGCATCAAGTCTGACGTCCTGAATGATGAGTCATTAAAGATTCAACTTGGGATCATCCAAAATGGTTTCTGTTGCTAAGGAATTCAAGAAAACACAGTGCTCTCCAAATGACTATGTTGTCCAAACACAGGACGTCCATCTTGAGTTGAGCCCAAGTATGTACATTTCTGTAGCTATCGCGCCAGTTTTACTGCATTACTTTATTTACAGAAATTTGTAACTGATGCAGCCTTTAGTTTAAATATTGATTTATACATAGCACCAGGGGTCTGTGAATTGGAGTATTTCCCTGAAAAAAAGTCACTTTTAGTGACAAGCTTAGGGATTCACTGCAGAGCATTTCAGTCTTGGGGGCAGGACTTTAACAGTCTGCTCCAAATAGCAGTGTATGAAGAGCCCTTGGGAGCAGAACATGTAGGATTTGTGGCTAAACCCTGGAATCCTTCTTTCTCCCTCTGAAGTCATGCTGATGGAATTCACTGTCTCCATCCACTTAACTCCCTCCCTCTTTAATTCTTCTCCCACATATCCTAAAATGGTGAGGAGTGTTTATGGTGGGGGCCGGGGGTAGGACATGGTGTTGATATACGCACATATATATACACCCCCAAAAAACAGGAGCAAACTGTGGAGACCTCAGTCTAGTGAACTGAAGCCTCGATCTCCCCCGCTTCCAGCTGACTTTTTATTTTACGCTCCTAGAATGACTTTCTACAGGCACTCAGGTAAAGGAAGAAGCAGGGACACCCCGTTCCGATTGGCGCGCTCATGTGGACCCTTAACCGGGGAGCACGATGGGCGCAGAGGAAATGTGTAGATTCCATACAGGGACGGTCTTGGACTGGAACTAGTGAAGCTGGGGAAACCAGAAACAGGTGCCTGACGGTGTAAGTGGAGAAGATGGGAAAGCAGTAGCTGTGTAGGTGGAGAGTCCTGGAAGATCTCTAGCCGTGTAATGAAGAGAACGAAGCTAGTCATGGTGTTTTCTCTGTAAGAATAATTCTGTTAATGGAGTAGCAGTGGATGGTGAAGTTGTGATTGGTAATGAAGTAGCAATGGAGGATGATTTCTGTACGAGAATGAAGTTTGAAAGAGGGTTTCAGTGTAAATAGGAAGTTGAAGACTATAGCAGAATGAAGATCTGATAATTGATAGAAAAAAACTTTAAGCGTAATAAAGATTGGGCATCGACTCTTGAGTAAGTCACAAAATAGAGCAGAATACCCCACATGCTCTATGGTTATGGTGAAGGGAAGATGTGTGATATGAGCCCCTGGTGGCCTCATGTGCTAAAGGAGTGTTTCCCAATCCGGTCGTTGGGGACTCTCACAGAGTCCACATTTTTGCTCCCTCTCAGCTCTCGGTAGGGAGCAAAAACATGCACTGTCTGTGGGTGCCGGGAGACCGTATTGGGAAACACTGTCGTAAATAATGCTGTCTGTGCATCTTCTTGAACTGTGTTAATTTTAGACCAGTCACTTTGCTCTATAACAATGTCTCCTCCCAAATGGCAGTCCAATGGATGAATCCTTGATGGCCTATCAAGCCCCAGGCAAAAAGTTTGAGGGACAGAGAACAAGTCAAGATGTGCTGGGAAGCCTAGCGAATGAGGGGCAGTGGGAACGCTGCCTATGAGATCTGAACGCCACAGAACCTCACCGTGCCACACAATGACAGGCGGAAAGCCAGCCAATCACAGCTAGAGCTATATGAGAAAGGCCAGGGTGCAAATGGCACAACCCTGAAGGCAGCGGAGGGTCTGAGTCAGACAGCAGCACATTTATGGCATCTGGTGTCTGGCTGGTGGGATCTGGCTGGAATCTGAGCAGGGAGTTTGAGTGGGTGGGGAATGGCACAATCCTGGGTGCCTGAGCGGGCACCAGGGTGAGTCAGAGGCTAAATACTGGACTTGTGCTTAATCTATGAGTCTCAGCTGTAGAGAGGGCATTTCTGCCCGGTCATGCTGAGGAGCCCCCCTGCCCCCGACACTGTAGTACCTCCTCTAATCTGCTATAATAATCTCTGGAGGTAGGGCCTCTTGGACTTCACACTTGCGCAGAGAAGGGTGTGAGCCGCACCCACGGGGCACTATTTTGCACCTTCTAAAATTTCCAGCCGACAGTCAGTTTGCACAACTGTTTGCTGGACCAAAATTCTGCTGTAATTTGTGGGCAGGTGATGGTATGGGGAGGGGGGGGGGGGTTCTCCCAAATTGCTGTTAAATCACATGTCTAAGGTGCATTGAAACTTCAGCCCAGTCCCAATAAGATGGAGAATTTAGCCAGCAGAAAGCACGTACATGGAAGTTAAGGTTGCACAGCATTCCAGAAAGAGCCAACAGAAGGCTGTTTGGTCATAAGGCTTCACGAAACCTGCTGCATCTGCATCCGTAGGGTAATTGTACATAAATCCAGCGGAGAGATGATTAGATATAGAAGAATCAATTTGGGCAGGTATCACAGTTTTCCATTATATAACATACTGCAGAATTTTACCCAAAATGCTCCAAATTATGGAGTCAAAGATTCAAAACAGAAACTAGCTGGACGCTTGAAAGGCTCAGCTTTACACTGCAGCCTTTCTGTCGCTAATGGGCGGGTCTCTGTGTCCATCCTCTCCAGGCCCTCGGAGCTACCTGAGCAGAACCATGACGGAACGCTTTGACTGCTACTATTGCCGCGACAACCTGCAGGGCAAAAAGTACGTGCAGAAGGAAGACAAGCACATCTGCGTGCGTTGCTTTGACAAGCTGTGCGCCAACACCTGTGCCGAGTGCCGGCGCCCCATCGGGCCCGACTCAAAGGTGGGCCGCCTCTCCCTAACCATCATACCCTGCTGTGACGAGTCCCGACTTACTCTAGAAGCTGCCATTTTTTTGGAAACGGACTAAACAACCTTGACTTTGGGTCACAACAGTAGTGATTCTTGTGTTTCGAGTGTCCGAGGTTTATAATGCCCCCTTTTCACCACTCCTGCTTTAGGAGCTGCACCATAAGAACCGCCACTGGCATGAGGACTGCTTCAAGTGTGCCAGGTGCTATAAGGCCCTGGCCAATGAGCCCTTCGGCACCAAGGATGACAAAATCTTGTGTGGGAAATGCTGCTCACGTGAGGAGGGCAACCGTTGCCAGGGTTGCTACAAGCTGGTCATGCCAGGTGGGCCACGTCTGGGCAGCTCCATCACACACACACACACACACACACACACACACACACACACACACACACACACACACACACACACACACACACACACACAGGTGAGGTTAGTTGGGTTGAATCTGTTCAGCCTTCGAGCACAACGGAGACTAAGCGGTGACATTCTAACAGGTTTGGATGCTGTTCAGCCAAATGGCTATTTCAATACTAGTTTAAATACTAGAACCTCGAGGCCATAGGTGGAAATTTGTGGGAGAACATTTTAAAATGGATTTGAGAAAGCACTTCTTTACACAGCATGTAGTTAGAGTATGGAATAGTTTTCCTGTTACAATAATGCAAGCTAAAACCTTGGGCTCCTTTAAATCACAGCTATACAAGACTTCAATGACGAGTTCTCCCCAATGAGCTTGATGGGTCGAATGGCCTCCTCTCATCTCCTATCTTTGTGGGGACCCTCCATTAATTTCTATGGGCATAACCCTTAATCCCTAACTCAGCCCTAACCTTATTTGGAAGCAACCATAAACAACTTCATAGAATTGAGGGTGTCCTTGTGGGGACTGAAGAAATTTCCACAAGGTGAAAAGTTACAGGTTTTGTCTCACATTGTGAGGAGGTCTGATCTCCACAATGTAATAATTACAGAAACGCTCATAACTGGGCTCGGAAATGTGAATACACATGCGTACCCCCACAGCTAGACCCACCCTGCTTTCTGAACAAGGCATCCATCTCCCCCATAGGCACCAAGACAGTGGAGTATAAGAAGAAGACCTGGCATGAGGAGTGCTTCACCTGTGCCCAGTGCAAGCAGCCAATCGGCTCACAGAGTTTCATGGCCAAGGGTGACGACTTGTACTGCACCACCTGCTCGGACAAGAACTTTTCAAAGAACTGCGCCCACTGCAAGCAGGTGCTCCGTCCCACACTCTCCCTACAAGCTGGGCAGAGGTTCCTAAGCCACTGCATGATACTGGGTGGCCTGACATTTGCCCACAAAGCCCAGGGGACCAAGCGGAGGTTAACATGATTATAGATATTTTACCTGACAAAGAACTGATGGTCAATCAATGCATATGACCTGTGTTAGATTAGTACACCAGAACTTGATTTTGTATCATCCGCTGCATGTTGCTCTAGATAGAAGAGGGTATCGATTAATGGCACATATGGTCTTCAGGCATGGCTGTGGTTTGACCTGCTCCTTGCTTCACAGCCCATCACCTCAGGGGGGATCAGCTACCAAGACCAGCCCTGGCACTCCGAGTGCTTTGTGTGCCTGACCTGCCACAAGTCCCTGGCAGGAGCTCGATTCACTGCCGTGGAGGACAAGATGTACTGCGTGGACTGCTACAAGACCAGCGTGGCTAAGAAATGCAGCGCCTGCGAGAACCCCATCACAGGTCTGCAGGGAGATGCATGAGCATCACTCACTCACACACACACACCTTTACATTTAGGCCTGTGTGTGGCCTTCCTTGCAGTTTAATTCCATTTGTACTACAGCTAACCATCAGTGGTTACACCCAAAATGATCACTTCATCTTCGAGACGTTTTCCCATGAGGCGCCTCCCACCCACACAGACTGATGGTGCAATGAAGGACTAGGGATGAATAGCTCATCATTACTGCTGCCATTTTCCCCCGCAGGGTTTGGAAAGGGCACCCAGGTGGTGAACTATGAAGGCAACTCCTGGCACGAGTACTGCTTCAACTGCAAGAGGTGCTCCCTGTCACTGGCCAACAAGCGCTTCGTGATGCACGAGACAGCCGTCTACTGCCCCGATTGTGCCAAAAAGCTGTGAGGAGTACTGGGCCACAGGGTGGAATGACAACACTACCAATTACACACATCAATAAATATCAATAAATATACCTAGCTTTTCAAGTGTCATTATACTCTGCAATGGACAAATGTAGTTTGTTTTAAAAAAAATAAATAAAACATGTAATTTGTGTTAATTAGGTGCCAGGAGCTGGCAGAGTTGCTTCAAAATGTCCCTTACCTGTGGACCTCCTGTCCAGCTGCAGTTTAGTCTAAGAAAGCATGGATTGCAAGTTCAAATCACCATTTATCTTTTGAGTACACTTATAGCTGAATGGTTTGTATTTGTGGGCATGTGATAATCTAATATTCATTTCATTTCATTTAGCATCACAGACAAACAGAGGCTCAACGAAAACGAGTTTTAAGCATTGTGCTCGAGGTTGCCGTTTGAAATTTTGCTGTTAAGTTTTAAAGATTCAGACAAAACCTTTAGATATGTTCACAGCTTTATGAATTGTAAGGCATAGCAGAAACAATGTATGACAACCTTAAGGAATAAACCAAGATTCAAGCACATTTTCTTTGATTTGCTGGTTATTTGTAAAGAAATTCGTTTCCCCCAATCATCTGTTAAATAATTTTATTGTTCCACAACTTTATAACAATTATTACTTTTATATATTTCTAAAAGATATTTACAGATATTAGTTATGGGCAGGGCGTTTGAACGAATATGACTGATATCTTATTCACTGCCCCGTAGAGGTGGCGATTGTCATAGCAGACGTATAAGGGATTTGGTTAACAGGACTGCGGAAGAGAACCGTTACAGCCCTAGAGTACTGCTCAAAACTACCACCATCCCAACAACCATATGATCATGAAGAACATGCTCCTCACCTAAGGCCACTGAAGCATCTGCTCCAGGCAACACGACATGGGCAGCATGTCCTGCGCCCTGAAGCAGGAAGCAAGAACCCTGCAGAAAGAGCGTCTACCTGGGCCCCCTCAGCACACTGCAGTTTTGAGGGCCAGGTCCTTAGAAGGGTTAGGATCTAGAAATATACAAACTAATAGAAAGAGGAATGAAACTAAAAAGGCATCCTTCAGTGTTCCTCACAGAACCTCAACCTTACACCCCAACACAGCAAAAAACATCAGCACTACACCCCATCAACAGGCTAAGACTACTGAACATCTGTGCTTGCTTCAGATCACACTGAACCCTTGACTTCCGTTACCTGTAAAACTCCCTGCCCCCCCCCCCCCTTTAAAAAGGTCTCAAAATACAATATGCAATTTCTAAGTCCTCAGGACTTACTTTCTTATCTATGTGATCAACACAGACCAGAAAAAATACAGTGGGAGGAAGCATCTGCAGTGATCCAAATGTAACAGTACTGAATGCCCAAGGACCAACGTCTGAAGTAACTTTCAGGGGGCGGTTTTCTGAAGACCAGAATGCCTGAAAATCAACAGTTTGCCGAGAACCAATAGCAGAAGGACCGTCAGAATTCCCGCTCACAATGCCATGGCCACCCCCATCCCCCCTTTGCCCGTTTTGCCGAGGGTTTGATACCTAATACTGATTTTGCGGGTCACACAGTAACAAGACAGAAACATCCCTTCACACATACCTAATGCACAAACCAGCAACATATAAATCTAGCCACTAATGCCAGAAATCAAGTTTTGTTTTTTTTTTTTGATTTAAAAGCACATTTCTGCAGACCAAAGTTCCCAGAGTAAATAAGTTGTTGACCCAAAACATGCACAATAACAGTGTCCAGCAGGTGGCAATATAAGAAAATTAGTGAAGGAAACACGTGACATTTGCTGCCTAAAATGTCCCCCAGACAGATGCTGCCACCAGATAATCATGGAGCTCATCTTGTGTCTGTTACATGTCAATGGGCGCTGGCATTGATCTGATTTCAGAAATACCAGGTCATGTGCATTTTAAGTGTGTTTTTCTTTTTTTAAAATAACGTTAAACATTTATACAAGGAAAGTACAAGCAGCAAAGGAAAGTTTTACAGAAAAGTATGAACTAAAGTTAAATTTCGGTTTTTACATTCTGAAAAGCATATCCTTTAATAAAAACAGCCACAGTAAAGTTATCATAAAAAATAATTATGAGGCGTACGACTCTTGCGGACAAAAAAAAAGCTGAAATGTTTTGACCAAGTGACTTGCCATCTCTATCCTGGTCAAGAAATGGGTTTCTGATCACTTGAACAAAAAAAAAAAAAAAAAAAACAACAACACACAACACCTGCTGGCTCAGTGGAGCCTAATCCTGCGAGGTATCCACACTCCACACAAACGCTCCCATGTGCACTACCTTCAAGAAACATCAGAAATAGGTGGGCCAGAGGTACTTACCTAACAATGAACCTTTGACATTTATGAGCATAGATTACACAGAGAAGGTCAGAAAGTCACAGTGGCACTTTGCAAACCTGTGTGGACAACAGGATGCTGGGGTTGCCAAGTGCCCCACTTTCACCGACCCAAACATACACCCCCCCTTTACAGCAACCTCGGTAACCATCTTAATCCCCAGCGTTTTATCACTTTGGTCATAGAAGCCCCAGTCACAGTCAGCCAGTCGCAGCAATGCTGGAAGAAAGTCTTAGTCGAGGCATGGAGGTCAGCAGCGTTGCAGAACCCGACAGCCAATGAGACCAGAGGAACAAAACTGAAGGTTGCAATGGGAAGAGAAAATCTGGACCCAAGATTTATAACCCCAAAACATCACAGAATAAAAATAAATACAAAACCAAGTTTGCATTTGCAAGTGACAGAGACCTAGATGAAGTACGCATACTGACAAAACAACCTTATCCCTGAAGCAATTTTTTTCCTCTTCTACATTTGCCCCCCTCCCCACACTGGTGAGGAATTAGGATGCCAGCCTGCTGAATCCAGGCCTCTTTCACCCTTGCCCTTTTCCATCAGGGGCTGTGGGGGTGCCAGCATATCTGGGAGTGCCAGAGGACCGAAGGCTGGGGTGACAGCATCAGATCTCTGCCGAAAAGTGGGATAAGTCAGTTAGTTGACTTCATCTATAACCCTGACGAAATCATAGCGTTGCAGAGGCGGGGCTCACCAGAGAGGGCTCCAATGGCCTGGCCCTGGTGCAGGGGTTTGTCCTCAAAGGCGGCCCGGGGGGCTTGGGGCCCCCCCTCGGGGTCCACGAGATTCTGGCTCTGCCCATCAGTCATGCCCAGGTCGATAAACTCCTCAAAGTTCCAAGTGGCGGCCTTGCCGTTCAAGAAGTTGGGGCCCTCGGTTGGACGGATCTTGGGTGCCAGACTGTTGGGGGGGGGGTGGAGACTGCCTTCAGTTTGGCCATATACACACACACTCACATACGAACCCCGAGCGAGAGGTCGGAGCACCCCCATACCTAAGCACCTCCTGCTGCTGCTCCTGGTTCTCCTTGTTCTCCAGCTCCAGCTCCAGCACCCCGTTGACATTGCCAGGAGTACCCACCTCCTCAGGGATGTCCCGCTCTGTCGAAGGTGCCTCTGTAATGACACCGCCATACGAGACAAAAAGTTGCCTGTCTGTTGTTTTCCAGGATCATTTTTGCCTAGCAGGTAATGCATAAACACTCAACTGAAGCACCTTATGGCTTTTGTTGAAATAGTTGTTTTCAGTAACTTTTGTACAAGCAAACAGCGTAAAACATTTTACTTTGATTTGTGTCATGATTCTGAAAGTCTTTTCAGTTTATGGTCTACAACCAAGAATATGTACATCTACCCACTAAAACTGTGCATTAGAAATCCAGTTTGTGTTACTTTGGTATATGCAGGAAAGAGCAATTCTAAGTCAGACAACAGTTCTCAACCTGACTGGCATTTGTGCATTTCCCAGTACTGAGTCTGGTTTACCAATATCTGCCAACCCCAGCAGTATTTAGACTTTACTACATCACGAGGTAAGCTGCTGCAGGTCCAAGCCATCGAGTGCTGTTAGAGGCTAATCCTGTCATTGTGTTTAGACGACAACATTACCTTACAGACCATGCCCCAAAGCCAGGTTCCCAATCGTAAACAAAATCAATCCAGCCAAGATGGGAATAACCAAAAACCCACATAGTAACAGAGCCAAGTGCAATCTAAGACCAGGAGAGGGATGGACACTCACGGCTCTGTTCACAAACATGCTCGCACTCCTCCTCCCCGTTCTCATTCTGCAGGACCTTCTCCTCGTCCTCCTCCCTCTAGAGACGCAGATGCACATTGAACAGAACTCCCCGACAATACAGTGCACTCCTGACATATTACATCGCCGAGGATCACTAAATAAGAGGCTTTCCATCAGCACCACCGGTACCAGCCTGCAAGGTCTTCTGAGTAATAAATCTGGGTATTGAGCGAAAGGAACACCCACCTTATCATTTTGGTCAGCTTTCCTGGTCCGCTTCATGATTTCTTCGATCCTCTGAGTAGACAGCAAGCGGCATAGAGCTTATGATGTTGCGCTGGCGCCATCTTGAGGGCGGCACATTAAACACAAAAGACACAGAGGAACTGCGTGGCAGAGCCGAGCTGTGACTCACCTTCTTCCTCTCCATGCGCTCCTGCTGACTCTGCTGCATCACCCTCTCCCTCTCCTGCCGCTGCTTCTCCGCCTCCTCCAGGGCCCGGGCCTCCGCCTCTTCGCGCTGCATGGACCACAAGCCGAGAGTCAGATCACCAGCGACCGATACGAATGCCGTCAGTCTCCACGCCTTTAAACGAGGTCTAATGGCTGGAATTCACATGGTCATCCCTGCTCTAGGTCTGCAGCTACCATCATCACAAACCTGCCTTGATGTTGAAGACCCAAGATCTAGTCCTAAAGAACCTACACTTTCAAAGTGTAGCTCTAGTCTGACACTAAGAAAGTGAGATTAAACATCAGCAAATGTCACGGTTTGAACCGCCACAATAGGTTTAAAACTCTCCATTATGTGTCAGTTTCCAAATGCTAGCATTAGGTATCATTCCTTCTTGTTTCTCTTGTCCCAATTTGAGCGGAGAGTAAACACATCATCCTCATGTCATTCAAAGCTGAGGCTCAGCAGAAAACCGCTCCCTGCCTGCCTCCCACTTCCTCCCCCCACTGACCTCCTTCTGCATCTCTAACTGCTTCTCACGCTCCTCCTTCTCCAGCCTTTCCTTCTCTTGCTGCTCCATCAGGAGGCGCTCTTCTTCTGCTCTCTTCCACTCCTTCTCCTGCTCCTCCCGCCTCTTCCGCTCTTCCTCTCTCTTCTGCTCCTCCTCTAGTCGCCTCACCCGCTCCTCCTCGACCCTCCGTGCCTCCTGTTCTTCCTGCAACCTCCTGCAGCAGGATCCACAGATTAGCCTTTAGAGCACTCGGCCGGCATGACCAGGAATCTGTAGAATCCTAGACTGGAGAGCTGCAAAGCAGTCAAAGTCAAACTAAACACACGTCAACTGAAGCTTCCTCAGGGAAGGAACACGGCACTCCTGTCAAAGAATAGCAGTCGAGAGCTTTGGGACTAACAGGCACCCAGCAGCATAAGCCCCAGACCTTCATACTGGAATAGCCCCACCTGGGACAGGTGAGAGGACATTCCCATGCTTGACCTGGAGAGGGTGCATGGAGTAGCATGGAGGCAGCTCATACCATCCTTCTACCCCTCACCTCTCCTCTTGCTCTCTCTGCAGCCGTAGCTGCTCCTCCTTCTCCTTCTGCTCCCGGGCCAGACGCCGGTTCTCGGACAGGATCTTCGCCGCCTCCTCGGCTGACGTGCTGCCTGCAACTGCCTTGGAGCTGGGGTCTGCAGGACGAGCAGAAGCAGCCCACTGAGATGGCGATCAATGGATATTGTGTGCTGGACGGACATGGACACAGAGGGGTTGCTTTCCCATACTGGACATCATCTCTGTACCACAGCATATGCAGAACTTTCCTCTATAAAACGTAAGCTATATTAGTATAAGGCCTTATGGGTTGAATGCGTTCCTAGCAGTTCCAGCACCTGACCAGTAGGGGGCAACTGCATCACTATCAGGGTGCAAGGCTTTAGAAACCAGGCTCCATGGCACGCGCTTAATGCCAAAGTATCTGACTAGGGAGGAACAGGATAGCGAGGCTTTTGAGCATGACCGCAGTGAGCACAAGACCAACATAATCTTCAGAGACCTTCTATCTTCTATTCCAGACCACTGAATGTTCCGGGTGCGGATTAGTGACCTAGCCTGATCGTATCTGCCAGGACGCTGCTCCATGTGAAAGACCCGATCTTGCACGGAATCTGAGCTGCTTTACACGTTTCATAATCACTTCCTATTACTTGTTTTTCTTTTGTTGCTATGCAAAGACGGAGGGGAACAGTTGATTTTACAAAGGAGAGCGGTGTGTTATGGTATTCCGTGGTGATGCAGGTAGTCCACTGATGTCAGACCCCAAGTCAACCGACCCAGAAAAGCTGATCCTGTGATCAGTAGCTGGTAAAAATCAGTTTGTCTCTCTCTCTATCACACACACACACATACACACTACAGCATTCACCATCTTTGGTCTTGGTGCTGGAGGTCCCACTGGTGGCTGGGGGCTCGGGCGACTTGACGGCAACGGGCTGCTTTGGGGGGGTCTCCTTTGGCTTCGAGTCCCTCTTGCGAAGGGTGGGCGGCCCAACAGGCGTGAGGGGGGGCCGCTGGATGGGGGGTGGTTTGGAGGCGAGCTGCGGGGAGGGTGGGCCCTGTGCAGCTCTGAGAGGCGAGGGGGGGCTGGGGTTCTGCCTGAGGAACCAGGTGAGTTGGGATAAGAACCAATTTCCATTCATTAACTTCAATGACTAAGCATCAAAGCTACATTTGAATTTCATATCCGTGTGACGGTACCTGGACACGACTGGGGAGGGGCTTCTCTTGGCAGCACCGGACGTCATGGCCACAGGGGAAGGAGAGCGCCGCCTGCTTAGGGTGCGAGAGGGCGATGGCGAGGGGGGCCGACCCCCTCCTGAAGGCGGGGCCTCCTTTTGGACTTTCTGGGGGGGGCAAACAATGCAAAAGACATCACAGCCATGAGGATTAAATAAATAAAAAAAAAACAGCTGACAGGACAATGACTTTAGATGGTGGCATGTTGCAGTTGCAGGTAAAGGCAGCCAGCAGAAGACCGAGCTGAAGCACTGTGCCAGACACCGAGAGCCAGGTCGGCCGGAGACCCACTCACCTCATGCTCTCTAAACGAATTACTGGAAGGAAAGGGCAACGTGACATAGCTGGTGAATACTGGAACTAAGCAGTTTAATTTCCTGTTATTCGGAATCATAATCTGCAGCAGAATCTGAGAGGATGCCCCCGGTCCGCAGGTAAACGGGGCCTCGGACTGGGCTGGCTTTCTCCTGGCCGCGGTTAGGCCTGCTCTGGGCACAGGACATCACGCGCTGACCCACACAGGAGTGTGTGGGGGGGGGGCAGCGACACCCACAGTGTCCAGTGTGCTTCTCCCCACTGAAGGGAAGCACGGGGGAGGGGGGCAGGAATTCGGAGAACAAGGGATATGGGAACTGGCTGGTTTGACAGGCAAATTCAGCAGGATGTGTGTGTGTGTTTCCCTACCGCGTGAGTGTGGACTGATCAGGGTGACACGTGCTAGTAGAGTGACCTCAAACAAGCAGCAAATGCCGAACTCTGAACCCTGCAGGCACAACAGCATGTCCCCATCAAGCCCCCCCCCCCCACACCACGTTATCTGCAACATCAATGTGCGGTGCAGATATCACACCTTTTGCTTTCAAGATGACTTAACGTTGCATATAGAAAAACTCTTGACAAGCTTGTTAGTTGAAACCGAGGGGGACGGGGGGGGGGATTACCTTTGTGCTGTCAGGTGTCGTGTCCAATGATGTGGATGAGGGGGGGCCCTTCTGGCGGTCGACACTGCGGCTTCGGATCGGGCCTCGGGGCATGGGGCTGACCGAGGCTGAACGAGCACATAAGGGAGGCGCTGGTAAAAGGTTACATCATTGGTACATAGCCAATGGGAAACGGAGGCAGAAGAATGGGTGGGCCGAAGGAGAGGGATGGTGTGAACAGAAGAGAGAAATGAAAATGGAAGAGGACAAAAAGATTTGTGCATGTTAGATTTGGTTTTGATTTCCCAGGGGGCTTTGGGGCTGTGGGACACAGGGGAACACAGAGCGCTCCAAGCTCACACTGTATACAAGCTCTATAGCAAGCGCTTCACAATGGGAAACAAACCTAATGTTTAACTTTTTACAGGCTAACTGGGGACATGGGAAGGGGCTGCACTGACTGCAGGCCTGAAACTCCGGCCCAGAGGCGTACACTTGTCTTCAGAGGGTGTCGCCGCTTTAGCCTTTATCTGCTCTCTCTCTCCAATAACCTGCGGCACCAGTTACACTTCAGGACAACTAGAGACCAGTTAGCGTCTCTCTGCCAGCTAGCACACAGCCGATAGGAAAATTAGTGCGGAAGACGCCGAGAGCAGAAGCTTACAGAGGTTGGGGGCCGCATAAAGAAACGGAGAGAAGCTGGAAGGGTTCGCCCTTCAGTCCCAGAGCTTCAGGAACGTGCCACCATAACCCACTGTACGGGGGGGCACGTTTGGACCAAGGATGTAGCCATGTGACATTGGGGGGGGAAGATGGTATATGAAATGGAACTCTGGGCCTTCCTTGTGCAGCAAATGGACTTGGGGGGATTATGGGGGCTGAAGCAACAAAGCGTCACCTGACTCGGGGCCTCACCACTGGCAAATCCATCAAACTGAGGGTGGGGCAATTACCTTGGGGGTCTGTGCCATCTGCCAGGAGGACTGCGGCACTCTTGCTCCTAGCGAGGGAGGCCTGGGTGGGGGTGAGCAGGCGGCTGAGGACCCCACTGTCCAGCGGGCGGCGCTCTAAAACAGGCCGTGCACACAAGCGCATAGCAAGCAGGTTGGGCACATGCCCACAGACACACACACAGGATGGAGAACGGAGAAAAGGAAGGGGGGGGGGACAGGGGCGAAGGTGACATTGTGAATTAAAAGAAGAATCAAAAAAAACCCCAAAAGAATCTGTCAAGCAAATTCATGAAGAATTAAATCCACTGAAAAAGTTAGTGAGGAAGTCAAGTACAGGTGGTGCTGGGGGCACGAGTTAGAGTGACAGGGCTGATGCAGGACAGCTCAATGGGACGTAAATGAGAAGAGAACAGACTGACATCGACCAATCAGCTTGGGAGTTACAGGTGTGCCCACATGTTCACTGCCATATCAGGCCACGGAGGGCTGTGATAGAGGCTCACTCCATCATCCCATAAAGGACACGCTCAAATATGACTGAATGCTTGGGGGGCATTTTACAAAAACCACCATGTCAGCAACTGTTACACACACACACACACACACACACACACACACACACACACACACACACACACCGGCTGAACGCATCACAACACTGCAGTTCTAATTCCAATAATTTCACAGCTGCTCTATCTGACCCAGAGGCCTCCAGTGCAGCTAGGTGG
>JAABNX020000002.1:11692888-11705199 GCA_015163995.2 Mormyrus lacerda | reverse complement strand
TCTGCATAAGGGGGGGGGGGGGGGTGGAGGGCAATGTCAGCTGACTCAATATAACACAGCACTATTTGCTTTTAACCAACTAACTGTTTCCATTTTTCTTTCATAGCAAATAACTGGATAAAGGTGAAGCAGTTCCATTTTGTAAAATGCATCGATAAAGTACTGATTTATTTATCTATTCCTTTTATTTAACTTTTTTTAATTCTCTCTCTTACTCGTTATATCACTTTGGTACAACTTCTGTTGATTTAAAATATGCTATATCAGTGCTCTTCAAATCTGGCCCTTGATTCCAAAATCAAGGCCTTGTTTTCAGTTCTCCAGGTAGTTAGTTTTATAATTACTGATTCTGATTGGCCACAGAGGCTTCATACCCGGCCCACAGGTAAAGGAAGGCTGGAAAATCAGCAGTGCTTGGACTTTGAGGACCGTGATATGTATAGCCCTGTGCTATATAAATTAACTTGACCTTGACTATGAAAATACTACTAAATAACTGAATATATTAAATTCATATGTATCTCAATGTCCGTGTTTCAACATCATAAACAATATTATGATATTCCCCAATAATCAGGCACCCCCAAACCCACAGACCAATACCTTTCTCAGCCAGGGTGACTCTGTAGTTCTCCAAGAAGATGACCTTGAGCCGGTCACCTACCACAGGATCATGATTGACAATTTCTCCTATGCTAGTAATAAGCTTGATGATCATCTTGGCCATATGGTAGCCTGGGGCTGCCTGAGGAGGAGATCAGAGACACAAGATGGAGAGAAAGGAACTGTGTTTTCCTAGCAGAACGTATGATGACAAGGTGAAAGTGATGCATGGCTAGTAACTGGCTATAATATTTAAATCTGTATAGACCAAAAAAATCACAGCCTGGATAGTCTACAACCAGAACATTCAATCTGTTCCATGCGGTTGGCGGAGAACACTTACTTTTCCACCAATCATAATGGTTCTAGGAGTCCAGTCCTTGTTCGGTTCCTTCTTGATGCCTGGTAAAAAAAGCCACGTTGATGTTCAGTCTGTCTACATTGTAGTAATGGCATCGATCCAAAGAAGAAGCACTCACGGTTGTAGAAGGTAATAATATGGAGGCAATTTAGAAGCTGCCTCTTGTACTCATGGATTCTCTTGACTTGTAGATCAAACATGGATTCGGGGTTGATTTTCACTTTGTACTGCTCCTCCAGGTATGTAGCAAACTTTAGTTTGTTCTCCTACAGAGACAGGCACAGTTCAAATGCAGGCTGATGACTTGGTTATTGATGCATGTAATTTTCTACTCTACACCACATATTTATTCCAACAGCTATGCATCAATAGTTACCGCAGAAGAGGGCCAAGCTATCTGGGGCTGCACATCGATTGTTCCAAACGTGAATGAGACCTGATCCAGACTAAGAGCTTCTACATGTTTGTAATACCAACATTTACACTGACGATAGAGGTACAACTGGCAGTGTTTGATCTTGGCACCTGTTTGATCTTGGCAACATCTCGGATGAAGGCGTCATCGTCCACAAGATTCAGCAGGTTCTTCAGCTGGTCCAGATCGCGGATGTAGTCTTCTCCAATTCTCTGTCGCAGTTGCAATTGTGCACAAATTTATAAAATAATTCACGTACACAAAATACTCATACAGACCAATTGATACATTGTAAAGTACAATAAGTGTGATATTTCTGTTAAGGATGAGTTCTTAAGGTTTATAAAAGACCTATCATCCATTTTGTAAAGGTTCTAATGTCCTGAAATGACTAAAAGTAGACATTACATCACGTTTTATAATTACTCCTGCAGATGTGACATGGTGCACCTGCTATACCTCAGCAATAACCTCTGCCAATCCAGGATTGCACATGACCAGCCAGCGTCGGGGGGTGATCCCATTGGTCTTGTTCTGGAATTTCTCTGGATCCACCTCATAGAAGTCTTTGAACCTATAGGGAACATCAATGGTCAATGGTGAAATCAGTTTTAACATACTTCGCTGCATGTGGCAAGGGGGGCTTGGCTGGGGGGCACCTACACGGTGGCTTTGAGGATGTCAGAGTGAATACGAGCCACCCCGTTGATGGCATGGGAGCCCACGATGCACAGGTGGGCCATGTTGACCCTCTTATGCCCACCTTCCTCGATCAGGGACATGCGACCCAGCCGGTCATTGTCACCTGGGTAGAGGGAAGCGATGCGCTAGTGGGAGAAAGAGGAGGAATGAAACAAGATCTCGTAAAGGCACAAATAATCCAACCAGGACATATAATCTGCACCGGGAAAGCAAAAACCGACTATGAAGAAATCGAATCAGTTGTACAAGTTAGACTGATTGACCTATAGTTTGACAAATTACTTCTATCCCCTGTTTTGAAAATACTGTAGGCTTCTAATCAGAAGGTACCGCACCTTCAGATAATGATTTTTGAAACAGTACAGTTAAGGGTCAGCAAATAATATCCCTCATCTTTCTTAATACTATAGGTAAGATGCCGTCAGGGCCCTGTGATTTATTTATTTTGAGCTTAGCTAGGCTTTGCAAAACATCTGCTTCAGATATATCTATATTAGTTATAGATGATGCTGGATTAGTAATAAGAACTAATTAAGCAATGGTGGAAGTTTGCTTTGATCCAAGATATCTGATCACCAAAGTCTTGGTTACATGAAGATGACTAAATGGTGTATTTGCAACATTCAGTTGGATAAATAAATAAGAAAAAGCTAACTAATGTCACTATTACTGGTCTCCTTTCATTGAATATGTAGGAGCTCTCATGTGTATGCATGAGCCATTGACACCTGGCCACACCCCCCTCCCTTTTATGGTGCTGATGGGGATGTATCTGGATCGTGTTTCACCATTGCATTGTTCAATGCGATTTTAATATGCACTAATGCGGCTATTTATAATGCGAATAGAGATCTTCACGCAAGGGTGGTACTACACGCCCCTGATGCAGGTAAAACAAAGAAGGGCGACATGGTTTATTTTTTGCCTATTTAACCTAATTTTAAAAATGCTTCCGGCAATGGATTTTCCAAAAGAAGACAGATTACGGATTTAGTCAGAGTGTTTTTCATGCTTCTACAATAAGATTTCAGCGAGTTATGAACTGAAATACACGACAAAGATACGTGGCATCGCCGATGATGCCGTCGACCCCAGAGGGTTAATGAATGCAAAGCAACACTATGTTTTTTCATCTCTCACCTCAAGGTGGCGCCGATTGATCTCGTAGATGATTTCCAAGTGTCGGGGTAGCAGGTGTGCCAACAGGTCGACGGGCCAGCGCTCCAGGGCCTCGGGCAAGACGGTGTGATTGGTGTAAGCACAGGTGCGCACGCATATGTCCCACGCCTAAAGTGAGGAAAATGACAGTCAGGGAGGTAACTGTTGAGAAGACAGCTCAGGTTCTGCAAACTCAATGAGGAGGACTGTCACACTCACCTTGTCCCAAGACACCTTCTCATCATCGACTAGGATCCTCATGAGTTCAGGGATGGCCATCGCAGGATGGGTATCATTAAGCTGAATTGCAACCTGTATTCCCCAAAAAAAACCTCAAGATAGGCAACAAGGATATGGGACCAGAAGAACTTATCAGACATCGCCGACCATAGACATCAGTCTTAGAACGAGCACCGGATCACTCACCTTATCAGGTAAGGTACTGAAGTCTGTACGCACGACTTCCGTGGAACCGAACTTGGACGACTTGAAGCGACGGATGATGTCCTGGAGGGTGGCGGCCACCACGAAATACTCCTGTTTCAGACGCAGCTCCTTGCCTTCAAAGAACTTGGGTGAGACAGCCATGAGTCAGAAGGGTCAGACTGTCCCACTAAAATAAAACATAATGATGCTAAATTGCGGCTAATGACTTACCAAATGCATTACAGTAGCATTACAGTATTACGTGACCGAGCAGCAACACTAATCTCATGTTGGCTATACGAAATGACTCAGTGGTTATTTTCTTACATTATCATTTGGATAGAGTACGCGGGAGATGTTCTCAGCCAAGTTCCTGTCCAGCACAGACTGAATATAGCCACCGACATTGACTGTTCAATGAAAAACACATGTATCAATGAACGGCCCACTATTATTCAACATGTATGTTGTACAGCTTTACATTTTTATACAGGCTGTGGGTTCAGTTTCCATTTATTTATTTATGTAGCAAATGTTTTTAACTGAAGTGAAGTACAAATGAGGAGTAGCAGCCAGCGTTCATCAACCGCACCGCAGTTGGGGTTCAGCGCCTTACTCAAGGGTCCAACGGTCCTGTGTCTGCTCTGACCACTGCTGCACTGCGCCACTTCACCCAGTTCCCTAATCTACTGAGCTACCAGCCACCATGGTTTTAAGCCCACTGTGGTGTCACAGACTGTAAACAGTATTTGTGGTCAGAACGGTTGTGATTTTATGGTCTGAGTTGGGTGTCTGTGGTAGAATAGTTCAGTACAGGAAATTTCCTGGTTGTGCAGTTAGGGCTGAAACTGCAAGACATGAAGGAAAAGGCATCTCCCAAGGACACCGAACAAACTGAGGATGACTCAAATGTCTGCCTCTCTCTCTGATGCCTCAGACTCACAGTCTTTCAGGTTGAAGTCGCAGGGAGCCTTGGCTGACCATAATCTCATGGTGTTGACAATGTTGTTCCGGTAACCAGGAACAGGGGTGTCATAGGGCAACGCCAGGACAACCTGGCACAAAAGACAGTTAGGGACAGTTTAGCCCTTTACAGCTGATTCAAGCATTTTCCTGATTTTAGCTACTTAATTTCTCAAATGCAGCTATAAAAACCCATTATTACTACGTTACATTCTTTAGCTGCGATTACCTAATACTCTTCATACAAACAGTTCAAAGCCACCCTAAGCCCTCATCCTCCCTGTTCCTCTGTCATACCTGAGTGTCGACCCATTTCACTCCATCAGCAGAGTGCTCTACCCTGCCATAGAAATGCACAGGTCGCATGTACTCTGGACGGGCCTTCTCCCAGGGGTTTCCGTAACGCAGCCAATCGTCAGCCTCCTCAATCTGTCGGTAGATATCAGTGATAAAACTCTTACAGTACTCCTTGGCATAGTATAACTTCCATCCAGATGCATATTATTAATGAAAGCTTGAATATTCTTATGAATCAAAAGCAAGTTAAGTCACATAAATCATATATATATATATATAAGAATTACTTCTCACTGATTAAGATGGTGTACATGTGTTTAAACCATCTCATTATTTGGAAGAGAAACAAAATATAATGTGGTCCTTTGCATCGATTTTATCTTTTAGCGCAGACTTTTATCAAAAAAAGTGACTGTAAATCAGTGTGTAGAGTAGGAAGTGCAATATTTATTTAAAATCATCAACACAAACATATAATCACTAAATGCAGTGAATATCATGGACTGCTATTTAGTTGGCTCATGGGAGATTTACTTACACAAAAATGTTCTGAGGGCTGAACGAAAAATGATTGATTCAAAGACTTAACCAATCAAGTTGTAGAGGAGGTGGGACCAACCAATCAGATGTGTTGATCCCCCCCCCCCCTTCTAGTTGCTTTGACCCATCTCTTATACATATCTGATTGATTATCTCTCTTTTTCGTTCTGCCCTCAGCACATTCATATGTAAGGAAACTCCTAGGAACATTCAGTAAATTACCTCTCTCACACACATGAACACAGGGATTCATTGATTTAAACTACTGACATACCTGCCAGCCACTGGCAATCTTCTGGTTGAAGATGCCGTATTCATAACGGATACCATATCCATAGGCAGCCAAACCCAGTGTAGCCATTGAGTCCAGGAAACAGGCTGGGGTAAATAATAATAATAATATCACAAAGTGAGATTTGTTAGCTAGCTAGATAACTTGTCAGATTTAAGGTACCCCATATTCAATGGACCTTACCCTTGTTCACTTACATTTAGCAGAGACTACCTTAAATCCAGCTCAAGGTCTTTTGTTTTCATGGAAAGAAATGGCAAATTAGATTATTTCCTTACCAGCAAGACGTCCAAGCCCACCATTTCCTAATCCGGCATCCTCTTCCATGTCCTGCAGCTCCTCCATGTCCAGGCCCAGCTGGGAAGGCAGGACACGTAGCAGAGCTGTCAGTGTTAGGGAAGGCCCTCATGCCTCTCTGGGAGCTGCTGTACCAATTATTGCATTCATTCGAACTGTGTTTCTGAGTGGATCCTTTACACTGTGAGATGTAATACGATAGGAATAATGTCACACTTGATACTGACATATGTTAGTGCCTTGGTGTCCTTTTAGGACCACGCCCACCACCCATGAAAATGCATGTCGTTTTTGCATGATTCTGGCACCTGGTACGTAGCTTCGTCACAGGAGTTCTCCAGAGCCAGGTTCACCATGGTGTTCTGGAGTGTGCGGCCCATGTAGAACTCCAAGGAGAGGTAGTAAACACGCTGGAGAGAGAAACAAAACAAGGCTTTTTTTCTTTAATTACCATGGAATTCCATGGAGGAAACATGGGAGAATTGTCTCTGGATTAGACTCTGTTGAAGACCAGGGGCCTGCTTTTCTTGCTTAGCTGGATATCTTGTTAGATTTAAGGTAGTCTTGGTTAAATGTTAATGGACAAAGATAAAGTCCATTTAAATTTGGATACATTAAATCCAACAAGTTGTCCAGCTAGGCAAGAAATCCTAATTTCTGAAACAAGCCCCTGGATCAGGTTTCAATGGTTCATTAAGTACTGAGGTAGGGACAGGAAGATCTTTCTGGAGACTATAGGACATTGTTCATGGTACATGAATTCTCATTGAAAATAAATGGATGAATATGGATGAATGGTGCAAAGAGTCCAGAAGTTAATTTGATTAAATGAAGTCTGGTAACACTTTACCTAAAGCAGTCATCATAATGTATTATAGATGCCTTCATAATGCATTATAATGCATTCATAAAGTATTATAAACATGGCTATAACTATTTATAAATAGGCATGTTATAGATGTTCTATGAAGCTCTCATCTATAATGGACTATAAACACTCTTATAGAGCTTCATAGAGCATTCATAATGTATAATAAAAATGACTCTAACGTGTTATGACATTTTATAAATAGTTGTAGCCATGTTTATAATACTTTATGAATGCATTATAATGCACTATGAATGTATCTATAGTGCATAATACATGAATGCTTTAAGTAAAGTGCTAACCTGTAGTTTTGCAATGTAAGCACACAGACAAATGCGAATTATTGACTTTCGTTTTACCATAATTGCTGTTATCCAACCAATCACAGGCCCTGAGTCCTTTGGAGTCTTTGGTAAAATTTGTCTGGACTCGTATGAAACAGGACAGAATACAAAGGAATGACAGCTGGAGAGGGTGAGAGGGATTGTACTGCCCTGGGTTTTCAGACAGCTTAAAAATAGCACAGGCAGGGCTCATTCTGAAAGACTATCTGTGATATATATCATTCTTTCGGAATGGTTATGCCAAGATAATACATCACGGAACACAGGAGTATTTGACTTGCACACAAACATGCTCATCCAGCCGCATACTGCATATGTGGGTAATAGGTGCTACTTGATTTCATCTTCTTCTTTTAGGTAAATTAGAAGGAGCACTTCCCCCCACTGAAATGTACAGCTGCGTATGGCTGTCTATACGGTGTATGCAAGGACTCCCCTTAAATAGATTTCAGTAATACCAGTTTAAGGGGGCAGTGAAGATGCAGATAACATGTTCATATCAACGTTAATTTCCTTAGACATTGATGGAAACTATAGTTCGACGTGGTCTTTATATTACACACATGGGCCGAATGGTCTCCTCTCGTATTATTGTAAATGCATGTCATTGTTGATATGTTTATAGTATTGTGGATTTTCGGACTAGCGACTTTTTAAAAGATATAAAAAGCTAAACAGTTAAAATGTTTACGTAACGCTATAATTTTGTAGCAAAAAATATATTTACGTCATAAAGCCTCGGAAATGCTGGGTCACATAAACAGTAATGAGTTTCTCAAGTACATATTGATCCCACAGCTGAAAAACACAATATGTTGAATGTCTAATTATCTTAAATTTAGACGTGATCCCAGCGCCGATCAAATAAATCCACAGCAATGTGAGCGCACTCAAATCAAAAACTAATACCAAGCAAACAGGCGAATTAAATTTCAAGATTAATACAATTGTTGATCATGAGTTACTGAATAATTAATGCGTCTCTTTCATAATATGCAATTCATTGACATAACGTATAGGCAAAGCTGCCTTTTTTACCGCAACGTCCCATGTATTTGGTATCTGTGTAACATCCAGCGCCATCAAAGCTATTTTCAACATGCGTGACATTCTCTCCTCCCCGCAGCCCAAATGTCATCTAGCGAGTGTGCTGGCGTACGTGCGAAGCAGAAGGTAAGAACCGGAGCACTGCGGCAGGCTTACTTTCGGGTCCTTCTCATAATAATGTTGCTGGGTCCTGATCCACCTGCCCACCAAGTGATCGCGGACGGTATTAGCAAGGGCAAAGTAGTAATCTCGCTTCGTCGCCACATTTCTGTCCTTGACTAGCGTGAAGTGAAGGTGACGATTAAAATTGGTCTTGATGTCTGCGACATTTTCCACTCCGGCGAGCCCTCGCACGGAAATTTGCTTCCTTTTTTCTTGGTCCGAAAGTGGTCTTGACATGTTGGTGAACTCGATGTCCCTTGATGCTTGAATGAATTAGTATTCAAACGAAGATAGGAAAATTTTCTTCCTAAGTGTATTCAGACTACAGTCGCGACACCAGCCTCTTAGATGCCTTCTGCAGGGACATGGGATGGAAGCTCCCAGTCCATGCCGCTTTAAAAGCGAGCATCAATTATTCTAAGAATAGGGCGGGCCTTACTGTATCCACCGTCCAATTGACCTCTCTGTCTTATAGCGTGTTTATTATTTATGTACTACGTATAGATATTGCAATTGGTCAGATTGTCGTGGCTGTTTTTATCCGGAAACATATGTTAATGAGTATTTTCATTTCTACAACATTTAATAGAATAATCAACTACACTGTCACAGAGAAAGATTCGCTGTTTATGTACATCAAACAAATAATTCAAAACATTTACCTTATCAATTTCCTATCCAGTGAGGTTGACAAGTAACAAATAAATTAGGCCTATATTTACAGTGTAAAAGCATAATAGTGAGTACCGCTATGTTAAAGCACTCTTAGGTATAAGTTACTAGAAAATGCCCGGGTAGTGATAGGATGGAGGGAGATAAATCCCTGACACTGTGTAGGAGATCTGGAAATCAGCCTTATATGCATATGCACAAATATAAACAAATGTGCATGAACACGGACCAGGACATAATACCTTTCTGTATTACACTGGCACACCAGGCAGTCATGCTTTACAACGACTGGCACAGGTAAATGAATTAATGCCAGTGTAACTCCACTGTGGCCCTGCACATTCTCACATTTTTAAAAAGGCATTGTTAAGTAGTTCTTATAACAGGTGAAGGTCAGTCTAATTATTTCTTTAGCAGAACTAAACACACAAGCAGAACAAATTCGGCACAGAGACTGACCACACCGGATTAAGACTGGAGAATTGGAGAATTCATGAACATTTCCTTTAACAGGAATCCAGAACGGCCGGCAATAAGATTCTCAGATTAAAAAAAAAAAGTCGAGTACTTACTCTGAAGCTGTTACTGCTGCTACAAGTACTACTGACTGATTATCGTCCCCTTAACAGCTCCCAGCACTTATCCAGACGGTAGGAGAATTTGAAGAACTCACAATTCCACAATCTCTGCTGGCCCTTAAAAAGATGCCCAGTAGAACGCACTAGGCTTTGGGCAGGACAGTAAGACGCACTTGTTTTGTCCTCTCAAAACATTTCTCTGGTCTTTCATGTTCTTTAAATTGTTCAAACAACACAACCAGGCTGCCATAGGCGATTTTACCGAGTGTGCAGTGCCACCTACTGGTCAGATGAAAATGCCATTTTAACATATTAATTTCAATTAAATGATAAATTTATATTTTAAAATGTGGCGTATACTAGACATATTAATGTGTAATGGTAATTTATTGTAAATGTAATTACTATTTTTTTGTGTTTAGCCCAGTTTGGCGTAGCCTACACCGAATGCCTGGTTTGGCTCCAAACTCCTGTCTCTCGCCTGAATGACTGGTCAGAAGCTTACACGCCCTGGGAGAAAATCCTAGAGGCGCCTATGCAGCCCGCAAAGGATTCAGCCGGGGGAGGGGGAGCGAGGGATTGAAAAATACTAGTTCACTTCGCATAAATTTGTCCGTAAAAGTTGGTGTCAAACGTTTTAAAACGTTTGAACGTATGAATTTGTTAATACTCGTAACTGAAATACAAGTAAATAGAAACCTATTCAAGGTTTTACTTGTATTGCGATTTTACTTGTATTGCGATTTTGAATGTGCTTTTGAATGAATATATAACTTGACTGGGGCTAGTTATTTTCATATTAGAAACCCATCAAATAAATTTGAAGTCGTGGAGTTTTGAATTAATGTTGCGGCGGTGCATTTAAGGGCCAGTAGAGGGCACGATTTCATCTGTCATCAACTTTGCGTTTGGAGTTAATCATGAACAGCCCCGCGCAGTGCTCATAAGAGTGCCATAATTCAGATGGGGTATTAAACCAGGAGTTGCCAAAGCCGGAGGTCTGGACAAATTCACATTCAGGTCCTACAAAAAATCAAAATAATCTAATCATGCCTGTCAGGGAGTGGACTGGACATAAGTACGGCGAGGCTGAGCATCCAGTGAAGACCCTGGGCATCATTAGGCCTATTTTAGGGGGGCTTTAAATGTTTTTAACCTCCCCCAAATATTTATTGGCTTAAGCCATCAATAGTTTGCCGTTGCCCCCCCCCCCCACCCCAGTAAAGACTCAGCCCCCCTAAACCATTCATCTCTAATTACGCAGACGCCCCTGAACTGCACAACAGAGCAATAGCCAAACAAGACAATTATTCAAATTAGCAAGAAACGCAACACAGGAGACTCAGAGTGGTGTTCGGCTAGTAGAGGTATTCCTGGAACAGGTGGGTCTTGAAGCATTTCTGGAAGGTGGAGTAGGAATCCCATGGCCAGCTGTGGTCCAGCAGCTCGTTCCACCATCGGGGAACCACACATGAGGAGCGTCTGGAGTGAGGGTTCTCAGATGGTGGAAGGAGCTCTATGTGGCATTGGGATTTTCAGGGGTGCTGTAAAGTGGGGGAACTTAGAAGAATTTCAAGGGCCCCAGATTGACAGGGGCCCTAAAAAATTTGGAACATGATTGGATTGGTCTGGATTGGGGGGTACAATATGATATGGGGAGCCAAAATCTCTAGCAATGCTCCTGGGCACTTGGGTCTTAGGAGCCTGTTGATGTAGCTGGATGCCTGATCTATCAGTTATCTGGTTTTATTTTGATTTCAATTGTTTCTACCAGATTTTGCTTAGTTATATAAAAAAAATTTTGTGATCCATTTGTACCCTATACTCATCTCATCTAGTTTTTCCTGAATTATCTGTATAATTTAGATCACATATACTGTAAACAGACAGACAGCATCTGTCCACATGTCATTCATTTTTAGAATACTGTAGCTGCAGTCATCTAAATAAAACACACTCCCCGTCCCTGTAAAATGTAAGTAAACATGGATGCAGACAATGAAACTATGAGGTTGGGGAGGGGGGGTACTCGGAGAAACTCTTTGAAGTGGTGGGGTCGGAATGCTAGGTTTGAGTCCATGGCAACAACACTTATGTTTGGGTGTCTTGAGATTGTGATTATTTTAATAAATGGGCTTAATGTGAATAAATGCAAAGGAGAGAGTGAGAAGCAGAAGGATCTGGTGAAAAATGGGAGCGTGGAGACCTTGCAGACAGTGTGAAGTCAATTACAAAACATAACGTAACATAACATGACATAACGTAACATAACGTAACATAACATGACATAACGTAACATAACGTAACATGACATAACGTAACATAACATGACATAACGTAACATAACATGTAAGTCCTGGAACTGTGGGAGGATACTGGAGTATTGGGTACTTTATGAGTATAGTTATTCGCATGAATTGTGGTTGTATAGTTACAAATTTATTAAATTAGTCAATCATAACCTAACAATAAATTGAGACACAATATAGTTTTCACATTTAAAAAATTACTTTAAAGGTTACTCTTATCGTTTGGTGGCTCTTCTGTGTGTGTGTATAGTCATCATATATATTGTGATTTCGATGT
>JAABNX020000002.1:11681778-11692788 GCA_015163995.2 Mormyrus lacerda | reverse complement strand
TACACGTGTGTGTGTGCGCGCGCGCACGAGCGTGCATGAACAGGTACAAATAAATGGTTGTATGCACATGAAATTTTACTTACTAGAAGTGAAATTCTGTGAAGAGAAAAAAATGCTGTAACATTTGAGTTACTGCTTGTTCAATTAATCACATTACCAGCTTCTGGATTTTACTGGCGTCGCGAAAATTTGCAACGTGGATAAATGCTCAGTTGCGAGAAAGTAAGAACATAAATGTGTCCGTCGTAGTTGTAGGTGCGATTGTGAGAGAGGACTTTAACTGAGGCGTGAAGTGCGCGCCTGTGTATTTGGTTCCCGTAGATGTGGGCTAAAACGTTTCGTTTAATCACCTTTTAACATACATATGCCAAGTTTTTATCGACATGGTTACATAATTGGAAACGGGTAAAACCCATGAAGACTACGCTACTTGAAGATATGCAAGTAAAGACGCGCATCTTCGTTGTTGCTAATTGTTTCTCGGGCTCAGAATCCACATCCTGTAATTAAGTAACCCCACACCCTTCGTTTTGTATCTTGTCTGCAACGCAGACGCGCTTGACGGCTCGCTATATTGCAGCGACGGCTTCTTAAATGCGTAGGGCTGGCAGACGAGCAGGAAAGGGCAGATGTCACTAATTGCATTTCTTTAGCAGCTCAGGCAAGCGCGATGTGCCTTCCAGTGAGAGTCATTTACGGGGCGGGAAAGCTCTGAAGATGAAGGCAAACTTTAGCGCAGGTGTTCAGACCTTTCTAAATCGCTAGCCACCCAAAGTGCAGAGAAACCCCCCACAGCTGACACACACATTTAAAAAGGAAACACACTTTAATGCGTGCGACTGTTTCGTATAATCCAAATTATGTACCGATACAATTTTCTCTTTACTTAAACCGTGTTTAGCTATTAATTGTAAGTAGGTAAGTTAAATGTAAATTTTTTGGTTCAGTGACGGGACAGTAACGATTAAAGAGGCATTTTGATACAACAGGGGCCTACACGAAACGGCGCAAATCGCGTCGATGTACCTTATCGATAAGTTATGAAGGGTTTTATGCACATATGGCAGTGTAAATAGGCTACATTAATCATCTTTACAAAAATGTATTTTTTTCAGATTTAAAGCAGTTTTGAACATGTATTTTCTAATATGACTCTGCTAGCAGTAAGTCGTCTATTTCTTTGAATAGCAAAACAAATTTCTTCCTGTTTAACCAGTGTACTATAGAACAGCTTTCTATTATTGTACTATTATATAACCATTGTTTATTAAATTGCTTAACACAGTGATAAAGCTTGCTTCTATTTATCTGAAAGTTAAAACCTTCGACCCTTTTAAGATCTAAGAATGACAATAGGCTGCGCTGGGCTCCAGTTTCCCCTCTGCACGCTTCGCTAATAATCCGGCGTCCAGCTCAGAAGATCCCCCTTTTTTCCTGTTGTTTGATCGGAACCATCAACCTCGCCTAATTCGGGCTAATCTCCGTGGGGTGTCAGTGATCCGATCATCCCGTGTTATCTCGGCATAGCTCCTCTATAATGGGGACATTATCCTCTCCGTTTTCATAGTTATCTGTGCATGTTACAGACGTTGAACATCACATTGCCGATTAGTGGCCACAGATTTACCAAGGGTCAAGTTAGTTTGGCCATTCTTCTGACTAAGATATAAATTATTTCCTGTACCAGATATAACAGAGTTTATTTTGAGTACTATTTTCAGTCTTCCCTGAACCTGCCTAATACAAAACAAACATTACATAAACAAAATTTTTATTAAAACTGGGGAAAACAGGATTTCAAGACAAACACCAATGTTAAGTAAAAAGTACACAAAATAGGGGAAAGCGTTAAATTAAATTAAAAATTGTATCCTTTAGTTTTTAACATGCATAAAATATTACAAGATACTGTGTATACCATTCGTGCAATGCGTTATTTTACTAGCCGTGCAATGTGTAATAAAAAATAACAAACGTTGTTTAATAAGATTATTGACCAAGAATATAGTCTTGGGATTTGCTTTGTTAAATCTGCCCCCGTTCTTACCATTAAAATTGACGTCACACTTATTAGAATATACATTGCGAAACAGGAGGCGTGGTCTCTAGGATCACGACATAAAGCTCTCCCGAGGGACCCTCATTTGAAGGGGATTCTGAGGTTCCCGTGGATTGCTGGAAAACGGACTCAACTTACAGGACAATGTCTGCCGCGACTCCTGACGAAAGAAGCGGAAGAATTGTAAGTTAGTTTTTATTTTCTGGCGTGCAGTTTAGTAATATCACTTTACGGTAACTAATTAGACTTTACTAATTACGTTAAACTGGGTCACAATGAATCCTGGTTGACAAGTGTTGTGTTGCAGTTTTCCAAACCACTAATGGAGAAGCGCCGGAGAGACCGCATCAACAACAGCCTGGAGACTCTGAGACTCTTACTCTTAAAGAGTACACGCGATGAGGTTGTCTTACTATTAGAATTCTCCAGTTTATTAATGAAATTCTGGAAGAATACATATAGCAGTATGCGACTGATGAGGACAAACAAATGACAATCTGTTTGGCGATATCAAACTTGTTTTTTCACAGAAACTCCAGAACCCCAAAGTAGGTAAGGCTGAGATTCTTGAGAGTGTGGTTCACTTTCTGAAGATGAGACAGTCAGGATGGCCCGAACCCCAAATGACAAGCGGAGGAAGAAGAGACCAGCAGACTGCAGAAGAAGTCATGGTCTCCTGTGGACACTATCAGGACCACAGGAGGTGCATGAAGATGCGCCTGCTGAGAGTAAGCCGCTGTATCACAAACAGGAGCCACAAGCTGTTGGTCACCATGGAGTGCGACAGGGACGGCCTGTTCCAGGGACCTCCAGTGCAACCTTCAACACACTTCTCCCTGACAGCACCCCCTACAGTCGCTCCTGTTCCCCATGACCCTGCAGTGCCAGTGGCCTTTGGCTCAGGCTGCCAGCTGCCCTCCCAGTACCTGGGGCCAGCTGCCTGGCCCCCCCCTACAGGCGCACCAGTGCAAAGACAGGCCCTGCAGAGACTGAGTCAGGGGGGCGATGATGGCTGTGACATGAAGCCCGTTCCAGACACACATGGGGCCCTTGGCAGTGCAGTGTGGAGACCGTGGCCACAGTAGTAAAGAAAACACATTCCTCATATTCTGGATTACACCAGCTGGTTTACAAATCTTTTATCCATCCATCCATCTCTCTCTCCCTCCATCCATCCATTTATCCATCCAAACAACCATCATCAATTTATTTTCAAAATTGATCATCTGTGTGGGAGTTATGGCTCTCTATTGTTTATACGTGAAAAAAATGTATGTTCATGCATGGATAGCCTTATATGCAAATACTTTGTATGAATTCCTCCTGTAAGAAATAATAAAACGAGATGCGTCAGACAAAATTGTTTGCCAAATAAAAAAAAATGTAGATGTAAATATATCGTCCGACCTTAGTGTTCAGCACCTTCATTGTTGTCCTGGTAATACAGAATTACGCAGACAATTCAAAAGTGCATAAAACCGCAAGAACCGCAAAATATCGGCTCAGTACCTGACAAATAATTTGCCCCCTACAGTTTTTTGGGGAGCATGCGCTGATGATAGTCCCAAGAAAACCAGATGAAAATATCGTCATCCAATACAGTAGATGGCGCTATACGATTTTGTGTAATAACATCTAAAATTATTTTTACAGAAGAAGAATGAGTGTTTCGGCGATTATTTCAAATGTTGAATGTTGGGGTTGCTGTACTGTGTTATATTTATGTGGTTATGTCGTGTCGTTCTTGCTGGTATTGCCAGATCGTAAAATGGAAAAGAAGTGCGGTTTGACATGTATGTTTCTCTAGGTAGTTTGTTAATCTGCGACATAGGCATGAAACGTAGGGTAAGATTTGACAGGAGCTCTGCAAGTGGTAGGATAATTTTACCAAAACCAACGGAAAATGGACTCGTTTCTGAAACAATTTAGAGACAGAAATCAAGCTGTGAGTAAACTCGCATGTCTTATTCAGAAGATGTGCATGATGCCTCTTTGCTGTGTAATGCTGACATACTGCATGACCAAGACGCTGAATGTCAAAGTTAGTAAGATCCCATGTAACGTGTGCGATGAAGTGAGAGCACGTCGCGATTCATTAAAACAAGCGATTCATTCGGGAAACATGAAGTGTGGGCTTGGAAAAAATATAGGCTTTTAAAGGTTTGCTCCGTAATAATACATTCGACATTCAGTGATTCAGCCATGCACCAATGTTGACTTTTATTAGAATCGTCCGGCTGACTAATCTAACACCAAAAATATTATTTTTTTATTGATCGTAGTGTCGAATGAATAATATTTGGGCACTGTGTCACTGTGCTATTTATTTAGAGTTTCTTTAACTCTATTGTAAAAATTTGGCAGGGCAAAAATACCATTGTCAAATATGCTATATGTAGTATACATATTTTGCGCCGTTTAAAAAATGTATTTTATGAGGATGAAATATTTAAATATAATGAAAAGTCGTCTATAAAAGTGTTGACTCGGACCTTCTCCGATTAGGAGTTGCGCTGGCTGGGGGAGCTGTATCAGTGCGCCGAGGCGAGCGCATGTTCCAGGGCGAACTGCGCAGCCGCGCCATCTGCGGGGCAGCTGGCTTTGGCCGCAGTCAAGGGGCTGCAGGAACTGCTGGACCCTCAGTCCCCCGTGATGCCACTCGGTTACAGGTGAAGTGAGAACCTGCCGGTTTGTAAGGGGTGTATTAACTGAATTCCGTGTCAAGCAGAAAAAAAACCCAGGAAGTCTGTCAGCTCTGTCTGTCTCTGAAACACATGTTAAGGTAATTTCAGTGTCACTGATTAACATGAACCGTTCGAAATTTAAGTATGTAAAGACTGTGAGAAAACCATTATTGAAGATGTGCAAGATGTGTGTTGATAGCCTTGATAGATCTAGCTGCTGATAATAAGAGTTAGGATTAGTCAAACTTAGCTTGATTATGTGGCTCGTGTTTGAGTATTTGTGTTTAATCTGAGAGTTTCCTGACGTGGTAGGACTATTTTTTTCTGTTTATTGAAGTCAGAATAACCATAATTTTATCTATCTTCTATAACTAATTATGGAATACAGGATTGCAATGATGGCCTAAATCATTTTCTATTTCTCTCTCTCTCTCACTCTTTTTCTCCTGTCAGCTTTGTATCAGTGTCTGAATTAGTCACCAGGCAGAACATTCCCTGCTGCAGCCGTCTCACCTGGAGCACCCATCAGTACAGAGAATGGGCCAGGGAGGCAGAGCAGCGGCTGCCCAGTCACAAAGCTCTGCCACGAGCCAATCTTTTGCTGATTGGCTACCTGACTGACAGGAAGTGTGCCGAGCCGAGTGCAACCAATGGGTGTGACGGAACCTGGAGGGTGAGAGATCGGAGTTTGAGCGTCTGCTGCAAGGTGATGTGGCTTCCGTGAAATTCCCCAGTGTATTATAAACTTCCTGTCTGGGGTTTATCCTACCAGAGGGGCTTATTAACTTTCAATTTGTCTCTCTAGGCTGTTAGTGCCCAGCCCAACTGGCTCCAACAGTTCATGCTGTTTCCCAGCTGGAACTACATCCCCCAGAATGCATCTGCACAGAATGAACAGACCAGAGGCTTCCTGGAGCTCACTGCCCCTCCTGTGCCCCTGACACTTGACGTAGCTTCTGTCGCCCCTGAGAGGAGCTGTTCCGAAATCATTACTGTGGCAGATGTCCTCAAAGTGCTGCAGCAGAGGTGAAGGATATGTGATTAGCGGTCATGTGTTTTATTGGACATTTTGACAGATTCCACTGCCATTCGTGCTCTTTATTTGTACGTTATACTGGCCCTGTTGGCAGGCGGAGAAAGGGAGGTGTCCGCCTGCATGTGCATGGTGTGGTGTCTGTGGTGTGCCCCCTGCTGGACATTGCTGGGAAATCTTTCTTTTGCTTTCGTCTGAAGGATGGGGAGAGCAGCGTGCCCGTTCTGGTGTTGGTGAGTCGATTGGATAGTGTCCGGGGGGAGAACATAGTAGAAAAATCGAGCGTTCAGCAGACGTTACTCCCCAGCTGTTGTTTTCATTCTTTTTTTTGTTTTTATTACTCAGATGTGTTGATGACGGCCAACGCATAATGATTTACCAGTGTCACAGTATGGACACTCCTATGAAAAATTATAGCTTTTCCTTAAGCGACCGATTCAACATTAACTTGCCTTTTCTTATAGCAGAGATTTTCACTGCTATTACCGACCTACAGATTATGAGCATTTAGCTGCTGCCCCCCGGTGGGGTAAATGTGTTAAACAGGGGGCAACATGTGGCTCGGTGGGCTAAACCTCTGTGCCTGTGGTCAGAAGGTTGCTGGTTCGAACCCAGCCTCAGCACATCTGCGGGTCGCTGAGTGAGGCCCTTAACCTCTAGCTCCCTTAGGTGCTGCTAAGGGTGGTTGCCCTTCGTGATCAGCTTGGGGGAGGAGTAAAGAGAATTTCAATGAAGTATCAGTTATTATCACTTATTGTTATTATTTATGAATTATATTGATAAAAGGACTGGCATTGTCTGACTAGTTGAAACCAGATGCACTCATTTTTATGGTGTTACATCCCACCTTCTCTTTCTTGTTGCCTCCCTCTCCACTGCACCCCCCTCCTGTCCCCCATGTGTCTGTAGGACGTTGGCCACTTGTGCTGGCAGCAGTGCTTGCGTGTGGGGGAGAGTGTGTGCGTGTCAGAGCTGCGCGTGTGCGAGCTCAGGACGCTGGAGGGGTACAAAGTCCTCTGTGTCACGCCCCAGTCACACTTAAGCACCGCCCAGGCGTACCCGGATGTGACGGAGAGCGGGAAGGAGGTGGCGGGGGCGGAGGGAAAGGTGACGGAGATGAAGGCAGAGAGCGGGATGGAGGTGAAAAGAGATGGTAAGCATTGGAGGGTCACAAATCCCGACTCTGGAGACAACTGGGCCCCACCCACTGCCAGGACCAAGATCTCTAAGATGATTAGCTATAAGGTGAGTGCTGGCACTCTGAGAGCATCTGAATACCTGTCTATATGTCCCTGTTTGTCTGCTTGTCTGTCTGTCTTTGTCTGCCTGTCTGTATACATGTATGCCTGTCTGTCTCCCTGCCTGTATGCCGCCTTATATGCCTGTCTGTCTATCTATTTTTCTCTCTCTCTCTCTCTCTCTCTCTCTCTCTCTGTCTGACTGACTGTCTGTCTGTCTGCCTATCTGTCTGTTTGTGTCTCTCTGTGTGTCTCTGTCGGTCTGTCTGTCCGTGCCTGCCTGTGTTCTTGTTCCTGGGAAATTTTTCAAAGGGAAGTTGCTGGCCTGGTCCATGTTTTGCTTCCTTCTCAGCTAATGTTTGTGTGTGTGTCTGTACTGTGACTGTTTATGGGTTCCCTTGTGTGTCGTCCCCACACCAGGGAGTGCTGACCAAGGTGCTGGATGCAGAGTTTGGGCTCTTTGAGTTGGATGGGCAGGTGGGGCTGTGCCTGGCCTATCAGCCCTCCCTGGGGATGGCCAGCAGCCTCAGACCTGGGGTGCAGATTGAGGTGAGGACCTTTGCCGTCAGTCCTGCCCTCATCTGACATTCCGATTTCCTGTCACCCGTCACCACTCTTAGACCCACAATGTCCATTTCCTGTCACCTTGCCCCCCCTCCTCCCAGATCCACAATGTTCACTTCCTGTACCGGGCCTCCTCGCTCTGCCCAGACGTCCTGCTGTGCGTCTGCCTGCGCTCCAGCCTGCGTGTGACAGGTTTCAGTGGGCTGCAGCCAGGGGGCGCCGCTCACCCCAGCGCCGAGGCTCCTGCTCTCCGCATTCTGCTGGAGAAGAACCTGGGATTGTCTGAGTACCTTTGGCTCTGTCACTGTATGAAGACACTGAAAGAAAGGTGAGGGGCCTCCTTTCTCCTCCTCTCCTCTTCTCTCTCCTTCCCTCCTCTCTTCTTCACCCCATCCTGGGTTGTTCCCTGCCTTACGCCCCGTAGACTCTGGGATAGGCTCCGGACCTCCCGGAACCCTGAACGGGGTAAGCGGTTATAGAAACTGGGTGGGTAGGTGGATGGATTTTACGCTGAAATGTGGTGGCCATTTTAAGATGTTTTTTGGCTATAAACGTATAAAGTGGCTTTTAACAAAAAAATTCTTGCGTTAAATATGTGAAGCATGTTAAATTTAGTCAGCCTCCTCCCTAGGTGGAATCCACTATAGTACACAGTGGGTATGTTGTGGCTGGCGGTAACCGGCCTGCTTTAACCTTAAACGTGATTTTTTTTGGGATTTTCCTGGACTTTCAGACTTTGCCCCCGTTGGGTGCGGGAACAGCGCGTGGCAGTGGTAGCATCCAGGCTGTTAGATCATGTCTTGCCCCTGAGGCAAGAGGGACTCAATCACAGGCGGGATATCTACCGAGAGATGTTGGTGGAACCTCACTGCTGCCCCCTGTTGGAGGTGAGAATGAATTGTTGTGATTCATTTAGTTGTAAGTGTAGTGTAAGGTTTCCTCAGATACAGTTTCGACGTCGGTTTGATTCCCCCCTCCCACCCCCCCCAGTACAGTGTTGGCAGCCCTCACCTGGAGCTCCTCTCAGTGCAAGATCTGCTCCTCACGATGGAGAGGGAGTGCTGGCACTCTCTCTCTCTGGCCTCCCTGCTGCCTCCGTCAGGCCCCCACCTCACGCAGGCCCAGCTCAACCCTCTGCTTAGCTGGTCCTTCCGCAGCCTGCCTGCCTGGAGCATGCCTAAGCCCCCGGTGAGCATGTCTGCGTGAGCTTACTTGAGATCAGGGGTTATGCACCCCGACCGAAAATGCGAGTGGCTTCGCGGGTTAGGGCACTGTGTTTGTGATTGGAAGATCACCGGTTAAAATCCCAGCGTCAGAGTGATTCTACTGTTGGGCCCTTGGGCAAGGCCCTTAACTCTCATTTACTGCAGGAATTGTCGGACCTGCGTGCCCTGCGATGGGTTGGCGCCCCATCCTGGGTTGTTACCTGCCTGGATAGGCTCCGGACCCTCAACGACCCTAAATGGGATAAGCAGCTACAGAAGACGGATGGATGCATGGATAGAAGGACTGATTATCTGAGCCTGCTTTTCCTCTCTGTGTAGGTGCTGGTTGGCATCTTGGAGTCCCGGGGGAAAGGTGTGTGCGTGCGATTGGCTGACCAAACGGGTGTGGTGGACTGTGTGGCCGTGGAGAGTGAGGACGGCCAGTCGTACTGCGCAGCCAGCAACACAGCCTGGTTAGGTACACCTCCCCCTGACACTGACACAAGTATCAAGTTTCCGCTTCTACACAGTTGGCCTCATCCCAACTACTGGCCCTTTTTGTGGTTTTTTTTTTGTCCATGGACCAGGTTGTCTGGTGAGCATCCAGCATTTCACCGTGGTGATGGAGAGGTTCCTGAAGACTGATTTCCCTTCCTGGAGGCACCTGGATGACGAACACCATGTCACACACCGCCACTGCAGGTACCCACCGTGCCCGCAAAAGCACACATGATATAGTGCCCAGCTCTGCACCAGATGCTATTTCTGATGGCGTCGATCACTGGTTACAGTGATGGTGCCCTGTATCCTGGCTCGGTCTCTCTTCAGGGTTTACATTCAGTTCTGCGTGAGTGACCTGCAGATCCTCAGCCCCTCAGCTTCCATGGCCGCACTCCTAAGTGCCCAGCAGGAGCAGAAAGCAGGGAATGGAGGTCCTGAGGAGAAGGGAGCAGCAGAGGATGGGAGAGTCAGTCGGACGGCGATCACGATGGCCCAGAAGGCAGTGGGTGGTGGTGGACACAGAACCAAGGACAGTGAGCAAGCCAGACATAAGGGTCTGCAAGGCCTGGCTGTTTCCGTGGGCAACAGCTGTGGTGTTGGTCCAACCGATGCTATGGGGGGATCTGAGCTCAGTGCAGGTGACAGATCTCTGCGACCTAAGATCCCCAGAATGGCTGAGGATCGCGATGGCACAGAGCATGGCGGAAGGTCCTCCGGGGCTGAGGGTGGCGCCAGTGAGCCTGGGACAGTCAGCGGCCACTCGCAGTCTGACGGCTGTGTGTCTGTTGTGTTCCGGGTGGAGTCAAAGCAGGGCCTCACTTTCCAGAATGTTTATACTTCGTCAGTGGCCTCTGGGCGGTCCCTGTGTTTCCATGTGACTGCCATGATGTTCGGAGAACCGCAGCTCTGGGCAGAGAACCCCAGAGTTCACCCCCTGGAAGCAAGCGAGACGACGGGGGTGGAACCCAGGGAGGTTTGTGCAAATCGATATCGATGTTACCTCGAGTTTACAGTAAAATCATAACTGATGCTATTAAATTACATTAATTCTTCTTATTGCTATTCATACTCTTTCTCTTCCCCTTGACAGGTGGACCTGCAGTTCATGGAGAGGTCTGTCTGCTGGTTCCCTCTGCTGCAGGTGGACTGTGTCTACAGATTGGTTGCCCCTCACACTCAGGTGAGTAAAAGCTCGAGCGCCCCCATGAGGCTGTGCCGTGCATCACAAATTTTGCTACTAAGTTTGGACTGAACCTCCGGCCGAAACTTGATAAACACATGACACCCCCTAGTAGTTGCTGTTCTTGTTGTGCTTGATGTATTTATTTCCCCTAAGATCATCAGTAAAATTGTCATATTCCCCAGACCAGTACTGGATACTTAGTTAGAAGGTGAATGCACTATTTATTATTGTTGTTGTATTTGTTGTTGCGCTGTGTACGGTGGTCAGGAATACTCGCCATTTCACAACACAGACTGCATGTGTTTTCTCTCAGGACCCTGGGGTCCTTCGTGTCCCCTCTGCACCTTCCAAGGGCAGTGCTGCATTCCACAGCACCCCCTACCTCTTGGTCCAGCCTCAATGGCGTTTATACACCCTGCCTCCCTCCCTCAGGCTTGCTCCGCTCCCCATGGTAAGCATTGAGTACGGAATAGTCTTCCTGATAACGTAGTGCAAGCTGAATCCTTAGGTTCCTTTAAATCAGAGCTAGATAAGATTTTAACA
>JAABNX020000002.1:11668052-11681678 GCA_015163995.2 Mormyrus lacerda | reverse complement strand
GCTAGATAAGATTTTAACAACTCTGAGCTATTAGTTAAGTTCTCCCCAAGCGAGCTTGATGGGCCGAATGGCCTCTTCTCGTTTGTATATTTCTGATGTTCAGCGTAGGGTGATCACCGTCCACTGGCGGTCTGTAGGGATAGAGGTGGCAGTGTCAGAAAGGCCAGGCTGCTGTGGGGAGCCAGGGTCAGGGGGCATGGCCTGGGCTTGCGAGGACCTCCCGCTGTGATGTGTCCCCCTCCCCGAGCTCCTCTCCTGGGAGTCTGGGCAGAGTTTGAAAAGCGTGTGTCTTCCTGCAGGCGTCCCGGACCAAAGAGCTGGTGGTCATGTCTGTGTCACAAGTCCTGTACAGCAGGTAAGCCCCACACCCCTCCCCTCCCACACGCCCTGCATGTCAGACTCCTGCAGCCCCACATTGGTCAGCTGGCTCCGGCACTCATGCTAGCAGTGAGGCCCAGTAAATCCAGGACCAGTACGTCACCATTTGCTGCCTTTCAGCTCTGCCTCTGCCTTGGTGTCCTTCCATGGACTGATCACCAGCAGGATAACACTGGAGGAGACCGAGAAGGTCCCCTGTTTACCGGAGGAACACGGAGAAACGGGTGAAGAATCGTCCTGACTAGCTACAGTTAGCATGCAGACCGCCCATTCTGTGTGTGTGTCTGTGTATGTGTGTGTGTGTGTCTGTGTGTGTGTGTGTGTAGGGGGGCGACTAATGCTTCAAGCTCCAGTCACCCAATTCTGCTCTGTATTCCTTTCGGGCAAGGTCGAAAACCCTGGTATAAAATATTTAAAGTCTACATTTTAATAGTCTTTTCTGTCACTTTCTTTGTGCAGGATCAAATCAAACCCGATTTAGTTAACATTCCCATGTAATTTGCCTGACCCACACTGTGCACTTCGCAGCATGTCCAGTATGTCTTTGTCCTTTAGTCCTCCCACTGCCCTCTTGTTGCCATCACATTTCCACATATTCATGTTTGTGGGCAGCAGTAAATTGGATCCATGTTTCACCATGTGTAAGAATGTGCATTAGGGGTATTAGGACCCAAAGCCGTCCTCGCAGGTGCCTGTCTGCGTGCTCTCGAACAGGAGCGGGTGTGGCTCACTCTCTCGCACGCATGAACAGGAGTGGACGTGGAGTCGTCTCTGAACGTGAAGCTCACCGTGGGGGACCTGGCGATCCCTGGCCAAATCATTCACGTTTACCTGAAGCTCTCTGGCAGACCCTACATCCCAGGCCTCGTCCCCAGTGCCCGAGTGCTGCTGCAGTATTTCCAGCGCAACGTCTCGCGGTGAGGATCTGCGGTGTGGTGTAATCATGTCATGTCATGTCTACTTGTCTGTTTGTGTTATAAAAACTCAGATATAACATATTGTTTTAATTCAGGCTTTTATTAATAGTTTTATTAATAAACATATTAATGAAATAAACCAGTCCAACGGTCCATGAAAATGATGGCATTTTATTTTCAAGTATATTGTCTTTTTATATTATAATAGCTCAAATTATTGTCATACTGTTTAATTTTCAGGGAGAGCAAATAGGTCAGAATATGCAAAAGCTGACATGCTCATTTCCGGATTTCTGTGTCTCAGTGCAGCACTGACCTGTAAGTGGCAGAGTTTGTGCCTGAACTGCACGTGTGCTGCATTTGCAGGACTGACAGCGTGTACTGCCGCTCTGTTCTCATCAGCTGTGTGACAGTCACTGCCCTCCCCCGGACAGACTGCGGGTCAGTAATATTTGTCTTCACTTCCACGTATCCGCCCTCCGGACCGAAGTAAAATCAACCACTAATTCCCCGCCCCCCATTTCCTCTCTCTGTCTGTCCCCAGGACCTCGACTGTTACCCTCCCTGTCCCGGCAGTGCTGCTGGGAGAATGGGCCCTGGAGGGGGCGCGGCGATGCTCTGTGGGCCGGGTTCGAGCCCATGTGACATGCGTGCTGTACCTGCAGATGCAGTGGGTCTGCTCTCTGTGTGGGAACATCTTCAAACAGGTGCACAGCGCCCTCTCCTGCTCGCTTGTGATACTGTATGCATCTCCACACTAGCTGCCCTTGTCTGAGCCAGTTTCTGTCTGCCTTCACAGGATCACTGTGTCCAGAAATACCCCCCCTGCACTTCCACTGTTGGGGTCTTCCAGGCAGAGGCCAAGTGAGTTTGTAAATGGTGTCTCTATACATGTAGTTTGATGTATGTATGCAAAAACAGGAGACTGATGCTAATTTTATTGTAAAGAGACCGTTTTGTGATGCTTTGTATACTACTATAAATATTGCAGTCAACAAAAGCAGTCGGAAGGCGGGTAACTTGCCTGTTGTGTATGTTTGAATTGCTCAGTGTGTATATGTGCCCGGCAATGGGCTGGCATCCTGTCCAGAATGCCCCCTCGTCTATGATACTGCCTGTAATACGTCCTAGGCATCCCAGGACCCTGCACTGAATACACGGTTATGGAGGATGGACTCTCTGCCATTTCTTAATATGGAAAAACATACACTGTCAAAATTGTTCAGATGACTGACAGTACCAACTAAAGACCCAACGGCTGCCACCAAACATATTAAATTGTTTTTTTTTTTTTAATTCTCACCACCAGGTGGTGCAGACAAACTTGTTGTTGAGATGAGTAGTAACAATCATAGAATCACGTGGAGCTGGTTTGTTAAGAAGTGCTTGGTTCTACCCAAAGGGTCGCAGTGGATGATGGGAGTGGAGAGGCCCAGGTTTGGGTCTCGTCTCAGATGGTTTCCGGGCTCTTGGGTCTAGGAGTCGCAGAGTGGGAGGGGATGCAGCGGCTGGTCAAGGTCAGAGGTCACGTCAGGGTCTACAGTCAAGGCAGGAATATGGTGAGACTGGGACTTCCTGCTTCATGCTAACTCATATTGCTCATAGTGTCACTAATAGAGGTAAGTTGCTGTAACTGTTTAGCTTTCATCATGCTGTAAAGCTGTCATTGTTAATAATGAATGTACTGATTGCTGTAGGTGTCCATTGGCGATGCGGAGGACCCCTTGGTGGAATACCTTTCTTCTCTGTGTGTTAGTACTGTGGTGTGTCGCCCCCTCAACCTCACATGCCAGCTGAAGAAGCAGTCCCCATGTACGGTAGAGCTGAGGCATGGTGAGCTCAAACACTAATTAGGCCAGCATGCTTTGTAGCCTCAGTGTAGACTGATGAAATGCTACACAGGCCGACAAGTTGTATTGCCACGGTAGGTAGGGTTTGCAAAGGGGTGGAAAATTTCCGGAAACTATCCAAAAACTTTCCAGTCCATGGGCAGTTGAGCTGGAGAATTTTGGAAACTTTCCACGGGAATTAATGGAAATATATGGGAATTAACCGGAAATTAGGGGTAATTTATACAAACTTTTATATACAAGCATAAATATAAACATTTTGTTTTGTCATGAGCAGAAATGAATACAAACATTTCTAATACAAATGTTAAAAATGACATTATTGACTTTAATTTGTGAGCAGGACTTTAAGCGGTTCTTTCATTGAACAAGAGAAAAAACATGATTGTTGATTAAACTAAACATGTGCGTGTTACATTACGTATACAGTCACAGCAGTTACACCACAGTAATACACAGATGAACACACTACATACTGAGCATAGTACAGAGAAGCTTAATGCAGATGCATGGCTATTGTCTCAGTGCACCAAACTACTTGTCCAATCACATGTCCTATGCCTGTTCCAGAGACTGCCGAGTTGAAAAGATTCTGTCGCAGAGAAAGAGAGTTTGTCACCAAGATGGCAGACCCTCTACAGGTATCCTGCTTGGAACTGAGCCCATGGCAAGCCTGGGAATGAGGCTATGCACGAATGGAAGAAATTCAATATTTTTGTTCCTATTTGTTTATTTCTGTAAATTGAAGAATGTGTTCATAGCTATTTATTAAATAAAATGTCATTTTACAGCTTTTGCCGAGGTTTGCTTGGGTTTATCCATGTCCCTGCAGTATATTTATGCTCTTCTGGTGGGGGTGTGTCTCCTGCTACCTCCTTCGAAAGTTGACTGGAATGTTCGCTTGCTGTGGCCCCTCTGGCCAGGAATGCCTCTCCTTGGTTCCCAGATTGGGAGGAGAGATCAGCATGGGAGATCCACGCTAAGTGATGAGACCCAAAGTTGGCTGATACTGTTGGAATAATAGCATTGTTTTCTCTAGACTACTCCCTCACCCCCTCCCACTCATCTAATCCCCAATCCTTCCCCAACCTCTTCAATCTCTAGTTCCCCTACACACTTTCCCCATCATCTTTTTCAAAAGTCCAACTTTGTATAACTTCTCACTGTAATTAGGCTCACCAAATCTGCATGAGTCTGCAGTTCTCTTTATTACCTTTATGTAGCCAATTTTGCTGTGATTTGTCTCGGATCTCCCCTTATATGATGTGTCTGCTTAGTTTGAAAAAGGTCCATCAAATACTTTTCGAGTTATCACATTAAGTGTCTGTGGCTAGTTCCAAAACCATATGATTCCCCATGCAGAGAATACAAAATAGTTAATTTAAGTGATTAGATAGGCCGATGTCTGCTGGTTTAGTAATTGTGAATTTTCTTTGTTAATTACCCGGGCTGTGCCAGGATCAAAACAATTCCAATTCCTCTACAAATCAACTATTCCCATGATGCATCTTGAGGGCTTCCCTTGCGCAGTCAAGCTTCTTTCACACATGCACATGCACACACGTATCCTTTCCTCTGGCCAATAGCATGCAAGGGAAGTCACACTGGGAGGAGCGATTACTGGAATCCTTGACGGGCAGAGTTTTTAAAGATAGTGTCATATCAAGGTTTCACGAGTGCAGTTTGCAGGAAGGCAGATAGGGGAAGGGGTGAGTACAGACATAACTGCTTTCTAACTGCATATAGGACTGCACTGGACTCCTGTAAACCTGCCTGCCACATTTACCAAAAATGATCCCATAATCTGTGTTTTACAGTGGCTCTTCTTTTTTTTTTGGTGGGGGCAGGGGGTGGTCTTTGACCGTAAGCAGTATTTGTAGTGAGTGTGTGTGTGTGTTTACACAGAGGTAGACAGGACTGTGGATTGAATTATCCATTAACAGTTATTTTAAAATATAGTCTGTATGATTGTGGGTCTAAATGATGATGTTAAAAGTGGGATTGGGGGTCATTAGGAACCTGTGGTTCTGTGTTGGGGACAGGCCGGAACCTCCTGCTCCCCACCTCTCCACCAAACGGGGGCTCACATCACTATCGGATCAGCATTATCTGTACAGAATCTCTTGTGCTTTGCCTTGTCTCACCTCTCTGGGTCCCAGGGGTCTGTGGAGTTTGTCTTGCTTGTGCCCTTGAAGCCCACGTGCCCAGTAACAGCACATGTGTTCTTTACAGTTCTAATTTAAAATGAATCTTCTGTATGTTAGGTCTGTTTTAATGTTTTGTCATAATGTACAGCGCTTTATAAAAAAAAAAAATCTCCTTGAAAAATATTCTAAAAATTTTATGCATCTGTTTTCTGGTTCTCTGCTGTGTTAATCTGATTATTGTTCGCTACTGAAAAACAAAATGGATATTAATACGACCCTTAGCTTTGGTGGCTGTGGGCTGTGCAGCTGAAATGGTGGAAAATCTTGCCTGAATTTTCTTAAGACGTCTTTTTGGGGGTCAGTGTGAGAATATGCAGAATATGAAGTGACAGTGAGCAATGCCATGTGGCAGGGGCTCCCCCCCGGCCACAGGATCCTGGGGGTTTTGCGGAGGGGTTTATCAATTTCCAAAATTAGACCATGTATTTTTCAAGCTGCTCTATTTTTTTTTGTTTTAAACAATCCCCGATATCCGCATGTTTCCTTTGCTGATCACTATCAGAACCCCCCCCCCCCCCCCACACACACTTATCTGTGAAATTTTGCAGAAAGTGAACTGGTCCGCGGACATCGATAGGCTTGGAAGCCCTACCGTAGAGCACAGCTGAGGTTAAAGGTCACTTCCGTGTGTTGCTTATCACTTGATGTGAGACTGACCCCAAGCTCTGTGTACGTATGTCAGTGTGCAACCGGCAGAAGGATGTTCATTAGTCTACTGCAGGATGAAATTATAAAATTGTGATGTTTTGAAATATCTCCTAATAATTTCTAAATTTCTGTGACATCACCATCCTTTTCATAATTCAATCAGATTGTTCTCCTGGCATACTCTTCCTTGTCATATGAGTGGCTGCAGTTGTCATTTTAGCCCGAAAGTTTAGTCTTTAGTCGCCAGATCAGAGGAGGTTCTTAGACCCCTATTGCAGTTTGGTCTAAAATGTGGGTGTAGGGATGTTCAGAGGTTTAAGACGCAGAAGTGCTGAACTATGGAGAAATATGATAGGTTTAGATGCCCATACATCCATAGACAACATGTGGGTCTGAGACGATGTTTGATTTCACAGTCATGGTTGTGTTATGTGTCATCGGCATGATTATAATAAACTATTGAACATACAAGCGAATGGAGGTTGTGCTCTGTGATGAGAGATTATGTTAAAACCATTTATGTTTATGGCACGCTACATTATTTTATATATTATTATTATCTTAAAACTTGTAGTTCGCAAATCAGCTTATACAAACTTTTCTTGACATGCAGCACTAGATTTGTAAAAGTGAATACATGAATGAGTTTCCCCTGACCTGCTATGAAATCTGAGGCACAGAATATTTTAAAGGGTTTACTAAATTTTACTGTCATATCCTGTAGGTTGTTATTCAGACAATAACCACAGGTCATTGACCACAGGTCTGGCATGACAGGAAGCACCAGTCAACCGATATTAATTCCTTGGCAGATGTGTTCCGTGTCCCAAGGCAGGCTTGCGTTCGGCATGGGGGAGGCGGTGACATGAGAACGCCGTTGTTTGCGGTTTGGTTAATAAAGTTAACTGGAGTTAACACAGAGTAGCCGCCCCCCTGCTTTCTTCAATCACTGCCTGCAGTTCGGCAATCACAGCTGGGGGGGGACTGCCTGGAGGTGGGTGATCTGTGGCTGACACTTCTCTGCCTGTGTATAATTGGCAAAAAACCTGGTTGTTTTACTCATTTTGACGTATGAGTGAGAGAATGTCACCTCGGTATTCAGAGAAATGCTTTTTTTTTTTTTCTTTTTTTGAGAATGGCTACAATGTTTGGCTGTGAGACATGGACCCTGTCCAGTGTCCACAGATGAAGACTGGGCTCCTTCGGTACTGTGTCTCTTCGGAGAATTCTTGGGTACCACTGGTTTGACTTTGTGTGGAATGAGCGTTTACTAGAGGAGTCCCGAATGAGGCACATTACCTGCATTGTGAGGGAGCATCGGTTACGGCACTACGGCCATGTGGCGCGTTTCCCTGAGGGTGATCTGCCTCGCAGGATCCTCATTGCTCAGGACCGGCTGGACCGGGCCAAGGGGACGCCCAGGTAACACCTGGTTGTGGCAGAGAGACAGTCATTCCTGGCGGGTGGGGGATGGACTGTGCGTCAGCCTGGGGGGTCACCAACCAGGATCCCGAGGTGTTTCATCGTGTGATGGGTGTGGTAACGTGCTGGACCAGTGCATGCCCCCCTACCTGACCTGACCTGACCTGCTATAATGAAAATAAAACACAGCAGTATATGTGTACAGGGGTTCCAACTCTCACATGAGTGCTACACTTTTAGACTCTCACACTCACACAAGAGATCCTATGGCAAATCTATATTATTCCATTATTCCTAAAATTAGCTACATCAAAAGCGTTGGGGTAGTTTGCGAACCCTCCAGATTACATTACAAGGTAATACAACTTACATACATGTAAATGCGTGTGTATGTGTGTGCAGACTTGTCTCGAATTGAAAATCTCATGTCGGTCAGCTGACCAAAGTTGGCAACCCTGTGTGTCATGAATTCATTCCAGATTGTTGATGCTATTCCTTCATGTGAACAAATGTCTTTGGAGTTTGTTTTGTTCATGGGGTGAATAATTACATTTATCTTAGTATATATTTCAGTTTCTTTGGGTGACAATGTGTATCAGTGACATCCTGTGTTATGGGTGGGGCAAGTAATAGGCATGTAGGGCTGTCGACATTAACGCGTTAGCATTAATTAGCATTAACCTTTTTGTGTTATGGCATTAATTTTGTAATAATGTTTTGTAATAATGTTAATTTTGACATTGCAATGGAAGAATAGTATCAGCAAAGATTTTTAATGGAGACCTGTACTACTGTCAAACTACACAGAAAATAAATTGAAAAACCAATTTAATGCATCGGCGAAGCATCCTAATGTTGATTACAAAAACATGGGGATGAGAGAATTAGACATTTTTTTGGATAGCTGGATGACTGATAGGGATAGGCTATGCACCTGCTGTGTAACCACGTGGTGCACCGAATTAGTAAATTGTTTATGGAAATTAATAAATGACATATGCCTACTGAAAATAACCTTTTTTACATAGTAATTTATTGTAAGATGTGATGGCTTTGGTTGCTCTTTATACTCGAAAATTACATTGTGCATTGTGGGCTTCTCAAAATTTGTCTGGGCTAGTATTTTTTATTTTTTTTTAACCGAACTTGTTCAGCTGGCTACTAGGAGAAATTCTTAAACTCCACTGTGCAGGTGTGTGTGTGTGCGCGCACACGGACAGGGTGTGTGCCTGTTATTCCTTCCTTCGCTTATCTTACAGCTACAGACGCGGAGAAGGAGCAGGGAGGACACGAACACCCCCTCCCTCACAAATTGCATCACCCCAAAAAACGTTGCTTTTTCTGAGTGCCGAGAAGTAAAAGTGTTTGCTCTTGTTTTCAAAAACCGGAATTTGAACCGTTATCGTGTATGTGTTGATCTGACCGAACAGAAATAGACCTCCTAGGATTTTTTAGAAAGGATCAATTGGAAATCGGTCAGAAATCGGTCAGAAATCGCGATACCGGTGCAGCACGTAACTGTTTGTGTTATTTCAGTAATAGTCTAATAATGTAAAAACACTGCTGAATTATCTTCATTTTTAGTCTGATTGTCGGTACAGTTAAACTGTATTAAATCTGAACTCTGTGTGATCACTGCACAATCTCTGAAACTCTCTTAGGCTAAAGCAGGACAGCCCTACAGACTCATGGAGGCTGGCCCATCATTACTCACACGGGTAAGACATTGTGACACCGTTCTTACTCTTGTTACTTGTTAAATTAGTACAATTGTTTATTTTTTCAAATAAAGTAGCCATTTAATGTTTTGACAAACATGGAGTGTCATATGGGGTATATCCAGAAGGGGATGCTAGAACCAAACAAAGCACCCACACCTGCACACCTTCGTTCAGTGTTCGGAAACAACTATATGTACACATGAACACTGACGAAAAATAATTATGCGTGGTGCAAATACATGAACACACTCAAAACTGTTCAGCCATTGAGCTGAGAATTGTGGGCTCTGCTGCTGCTTAGTCAGCCACATTATCAAATAATTCATTTTTGTTACTAGGATTTCTTCCAAAGACACACAGTTATGTGATTTAATGCTGCAGAGAGTCTGAGAGTGTGCTGGCAGAGGACTTGCATCCTATCCAAGGTGTCCCCTGCTTTGTGCATGTGCATTCTGGGATAGCTTGCTAATTCTCAACAGTCCCTTAATGCAAAACATTTATGGAAAATGAATGTTTTATTTCAGAGAGGAATCATGTTTAGGGCGAGTTTTGCTTTGAAAGAGCTTTGTGGCATAACATTATCCAGTGATTGTGTCTGTCAGGGTGTGAGTTTTCTTTCCATTCATGTCGCTTTCTGTATTTTGCAGTGTCCCTCTCTCCAGTATTTTTTCCATAAATCTCACTCCTCATACCCTATACTCTGACAGAGGGCTGGAGTGGGTGGCCGGGGAGAAGGCGGTATGGCGGCCAAAGGGGAGGGACATTCCCAAGTGGAGATGAACCTCATCCAGCCAGAGTCTGAGGAAGCTCTTGAGACGCATGGTGTCACGCCCATGGTGCTACGTCTACCCCAGCACCAAAGGAAAGCCGCTCTTTATGTCTTCCTCATCGTGCTTCTGATCTTCACCACAGGTGTGAACAAGACATGTGTACCACGTGCCTCTCTGGCTGGGGCAAGTCAGGGCTTGTTATGTGACGTCAAAGAACCAGAAAGTTCTTTTTCTTTGATAGAATGCAGTGAGTCACTGCTTGTCTTTTTCCTGTTTGTGTGGTTCGTGTTACTGAGCATGGTCTTGTGACCGGGTCACAGATTTGAGCAGTGATCTTGATCTGAAAACCAGATTCTGGTCCTGGGAGATGGTTTCAAACCTTGAGTAGGTTCATGCCACAGGGATCAGGTCCCGGTCCTGGTCCCCTTAGGTTCATGCCACAGGGATCAGGTCCCAAACCTGGTCCCCTTAGGTTCATGCCACAGGAATCAGGTCCTGAACCTGGTCCCCTTAGGTTCATGCCACAGAGATCAGGTCCCGATCCTGGTCCCCTTAGGTTCATGCCACAGGGATCAGGTCCCGATCCTGGTGCCCTTGGATTCATGCCACAGGGATCAGGTCCCGAACCTGGTCCCCTTAGGTTCATGCCACAGGGATCAGGTCCCGAAGCTGGTCCCCTTAGGTTCATGCCACAAAGATCAGGTCCCGATCCTGGTCCCCTTAGGTTCATGCCACAGGGATCAGGTCCCAAACCTGGTCCCCTTAGGTTCATGCCACAGGAATCAGGTCCTGAACCTGGTCCCCTTAGGTTCATGCCACAGAGATCAGGTCCCGATCCTGGTCCCCTTAGGTTCATGCCACAGGGATCAGGTCCCGATCCTGGTGCCCTTGGATTCATGCCCCAGGGATCAGGTCCCGATCCTGGTCCCCTTGGATTCATGCCCCAGGGATCAGGTCCCGATCCTAGTCCCTGTAGGTTCAGGCCACAGTGATCAGGGGTGCGTTTCCAAATAATCATGACTCTTAGCATCTTACAAAGACTCTAAAAATATATCTTACGAAAGGCATTTAGTTTCCTACTTCTGTTTCCTGAACAGTCGCTTAAGAGATTGCTTATGAGGGATTGCTTACGTGTGACCTTAATGGGCACAGGAACACCTGACTGGTTGACATCGATGGCTCAAGAATTGACTGTTCCCTCCATGCAGCAACTGCTTGACTGCCGTATAAGAGACAGTGGTGTTCTTTATAAATATAACACTACAAAAATCCTTCAAGAAATTGCATTAATCAGAACTGAGTATAAGCTAAAAAAATACAATAGAAAATTAACAAATCGAATCATCTAATCATAAAATATGATTTTCACCGATTGCGTGCATAAACCCACCTCCCCTATTTGACCTGACTGGGGCCATGCCGGCTGTTTGAGGGTTCGGTCTCCCATTTATTGCAGCATTCCTGTTGGGTTATGTGGCGTTCCGTGGGTCCTGCAACTACTGCAGTGACACGGATGGGGAGCTGGTGCCGGTGGATGACGACACGGCCGGGTCGGAGCACGCCTCTTCGGGGAGGATCATGTACCTGGGGGAGCTGAAAGACATGCTGAGGAAGTACCTGAGAGAGGAGAAGATTGAGAGCACCATCAGGTGAAGGTCTCACCACGAGTCCAGAGCCAGGGAGAGCCGTAGCCCATTTTATATGATTGGGGGGAGGGGGGCACCTCCAGGCACAGGTTATATAAATCTGTACTATGCAATATAAATCTGTACTGCATTAAAATGATTTGAGATTCAGTAAAATATGTGGATGGTAGTGGTCTGCATGGTTTCTGGACCTCCCAAGAATTACATGCACATTTAGGGTAGAATGTGGCTAGGCAGGTTAATTCTGTGCCCAGAATTGGAAGGTCGTGAGTTTGAATTAGCAAAATGATTTCAGCTTTTGGCCCTTGGGAAAGGCCCTTAATTAACCCCCAATTGCTTCAGGGACTGTATGACCCTGCTATGAATTATATGTCACTTTGGATAAAATCAGTCTGATAAATAAACTGTAATTATATTGAGTGCTACAATTCCATGTTATCCACAACACCTGTCTTAGCGTCCTTAACTGTGAACTGGCAATGTTCCGCTTGTCAGGCGAGTGAGCAGGGCAGCCCACCCACCGGGGTCCTTGGAGGGGAGTGAGCTGGCCAGCAAGATCCTGCAGAACTTTCGGCAGCTACGAATGGACCACACTTGGACAGACTCACACTACGCCACCTTGCAGTTCCCATCCAAGTGAATATCCTAGGAACAATTTCTATTGATTATTATTATTATTATTTTATTATTTTATTATTATTGAGTATTGATTTCATGATTTGCCTGTACCTTTCCTCAATTTATTATGGTACATTTTAGTAAGGGAGCACACGTAGATTTTATATCTAACTGGTATGTACATAATCATACAGATGATTAAATTAGACAAAGACTGTTTATTAGTGATGGCCAAATGAAGCTTCTTGAACCACTCGCTATATTTTCTGACCCCACTAGATGGTGCTTTCTGCTCAAAAAAGGGCTCAATGCATGGCCAAAATCAAGTCAAGAGTGCCATCTAGTGGGGTCAAAAAATACAGCAAATGGTTCACAAAGCTTCATTTGGCCATCACTATTGTTTATTAAGTTCCGGATCTTCCAGAAATAGACTTGATCTTGCAGTAATGGGTCTGATCAAAAGTGAAGGATATTCTCTTCTTCCCAGGGTGGCATAACAACGTGTTTTTCACTTAATTACTGTTTTTTATTAGGACCCAGAAGAACTCATTGTGGATAGTAGATGAGCAGGGCACAGTGCTGGAGGACCTCTCACCAGAAAATACTCAGGCTTACTGTGCTTATAGTGGAACAGGAACAGCCATGGTGTGTCTATGTGGACTTTTCTCTGCGTTTGTTTATGTGATTATGGACAAATCTTAGAAATGTGCCATTACGAACAAGTATCTTAGGGACATTAAGACAAAATGTGTGCTTTGTGTCTCTATGTGTACGTACATGTACGTCTGAATAATAAATGTGTTAATCTCCTCTCTCAGGGTAGTGTAGTCTATGTGAATTACGGCAGGGAGGAAGATTTCCGTCTTCTCCTTTCACGTGGGTTGTCACTAGCGGGTGCCTTGGCAGTGGTGAGAGTGGGTGGTGGCGTGAGCTATGCAGAGAAAGTGTGGCATGCCCAACAAGCAGGGCTTGGAGGGGTACTCATCTATCCCGACCCTGCTGATGTGCCCCAGGACCCCCGTAGGCTGGGACTCAGCTCCAACTCATCAATCTCTGAGCATGTGAGTACTGATCAACACATCCATCTTTGAGTATGTGAGTACTGATCAACACATGCATCTCGGAACACATTAGCAATGATCAGCTCATCCTTCTCTGAGCATATGAGCACTGATCAACACATGCATCTTTAAGTATGTGCGTACCGAACAATACAATGCATCTCTGAGTATGTGAGTACTGATCAACACATGCATCTCTGAGAAAGTGAGTATTGATATACTGATGCATCTCTGAGAATGTGAGTATTGATATACTGATGCATCTCTGAGAAAGTGAGTATTGATATACTGATGCATCTCTGAGAATGTGAGTATTGATATACTGATGCATCTCTGAGAAAGTGAGTATTGATATACTGATGCATCTCTGAGAATGTGAGTATTGATA
>JAABNX020000002.1:11652456-11667952 GCA_015163995.2 Mormyrus lacerda | reverse complement strand
GTATTGATATACTGATGCATCTCTGAGAATGTGAGTATTGATATACTGATGCATCTCTGAGAATGTGAGTATTGATATACTGATGCATCTCTGAGAATGTGAGTATTGATACACAGATGCATCTCTGAGAATGTGAGTATTGATATACTGATGCATCTCTGAGAATGTGAGTATTGATATACTGATGCATCTCTGAGCTTGGGGTGTATATCACACTCCTTTCTGTGAATTTCCAAAAGATCACCAAATGCTAATGCAGAAATTTGCATTTTGCAGAATTAACAATATTCATTTTTATTGAATTATTCTATTATTTGCACGGTCAAACATATATCACAATTTTGGCAGTTTGAATAACCTTTATAACAAACATAGTAAAGAGTCTTAGGTATAACTTTACTAATAAACCACTTAGCCACTATAGCTAAGACACGTTGCTTCACAATGTGTGTTAAGCTTCGGATTCTTTTTTTTTAATTGAGGTGTTTCTTCTATTCCTGACATTCACAGGTACACTTGGGGTCAGGTGACCCTTTCACCCCAGGATTCCCCTCCTTTAACCACACCCAGTTCCCGCCCACGCAGTCTTCCGGCCTGCCCATCATTCCTGCACAGCCTATCAGTGCCAACACCGCCTCTAAACTGCTTAGGTAATGACTCTTTTCTATTCCGTTTTGTTTTTGTCGATGGTAAAATTATCAGTTTAATTTCATAGTTACTGATGCAAGTATAGGGAGGCTTCATTCTCTAATGTCTGGCTTTCAGCCTTCGTCCGAGTGTGCATGTGTCGAGTGAATCTCCTTCCCGTCACCTTTCTGTCCGCCCCGTCCCCTTTCGGTCCGCCCCCCCCCCCCCCCCCACGCTAAGTGGTGTCGCGGGGCCAGACTGCCCCCGCGGCTGGCAGGGGCGTCTCCCTTACGTCCGCTGTGCGCTGGGCCTCGCATTCGGCACCGTCGAAGGCCGCAGAGTAAAGATGGCCGTTTATAACACCATGACACCTGTGCTGCTCAACAACATCTTCGCCTCCATTGAAGGAAAGACGGAGCCAGGTGGAGACACCGGTCACGCCTTCAGTCACACGCGCACACGCACAAGCTTGCACACACGTGCACACGCCGACTAATATCCTATCTGTTGTCCACTGATCGCCAAATCTGCGTTTGTCTCTCGCACAGAAACACTCTCAGCTGTTTCCCAGTACAGACAGGCTTACTTGTATGAAGTAGATTAGCAATAAGCATGTGCTGATGCCCTGGGCATGAAGTCACATGTGACTCAGCCGGTCAGGTTGCTGTGTCTGTGATTGGAAGGTCACTAGCTCAGATCTTGGGAGCAGCAGAGTGATTCCATTGTTGGACTCTTGAGCTGCGGCATTAATCTCCGACTTGCTGCAGGGACTCTCTGACCCTGCCTTCACAATTGTTGAAAGCTTCTGTGAAAATGAATAAAATGTAAAAGAAATGTCTGAAGCAGATGAAAGCCTTGGACGGGGTGTCAGTCCATCACAGGACACATTGCGACACACTCGATCGCACAATACGAGCAGTCTTAGAAACAGCAGCTGATTTAACCACACATTTTTGATTGAGAGGAAACTGGAGTACAGGCAGTCCCCAGGTTACAAATGAGATTAGTTCCCTAAGTCTTTAAGTTGAATTTGTAGATAGGTTAGAAAAATAATAATACAGTACATAATAATAATAACAATTATGATACAGTAATAATTAAAAGGTAATTAAAAAGTAACTACATACGGTACTGTACTGTACCTCGAGCCAATGAACCGCTGAAATCATGTTTTCACAGGCATCACAAAGGAGTGCGTTGCATTTGTATTTAACTGAAATTTGAATATAATATAATATAAGTTTGGAAGTATAAGCCATTAGTTGGACATTCTTAATGCAGGGACAGCCTGTATGTAAACTTACAGAGAACATACAAACTCCACACACAGAGCTGGGGGTGGGATGCTAATTGGTTTTATTTTAATTGTAATCATGCATTATGAGTCTTGTGTAAGAGTCTTCTTGTCTGTGCTTTTTACCGTATCTTCACCTCTTATCCAGACCATTACATAATCATGGGAGCGCAGCGTGACTCGTGGGATCCTGGGGCTGCTAAGTCCGGGGTGGGCACTGCTATTCTCCTGGAGCTTGCCCGCACCTTCAGCTCCATGGTGGAGAACGGTACACTGCGAACCCCAACCCAACCATAAGCAACCTGTAGACCATAACTCCACCATATCACAATTGACAAATGAAGCATCATCATATTATAATTGACCTGTGAAGCATCACCATACTATAACTGACCTATGAAGGTTCACAATACCATAACTGACCTGTGAAGAATCACCATATCATAACTGACCTGTGAAGCATCACAATACCATAACTGACCTGTGAAGCATCACAATACCATAACTGACCTGTGAAGCATCACCTTGCCATGAGGTACTAACAAACCACAGCTACGTGACTATCTTGCTGTCCCCAGATTGCAAACTTTTTCTTTTGGTTTGAGGATGTAATTTTAACAAACATTATTAAATTTTTAACATGTTCTGAGACATATATTATGATTCTAGCCAGCAGAAGGGGTTCAAAAGTTTTTTTCTCACATTATAGGCTTCTATCCCCGCCGGAGTTTGTTGTTCGTCAGCTGGGATGCTGCGGACTTTGGCAATGTTGGCGCCACTGAGTGGCTGGAGGTTTGTCGCCTTCACTCAATTCAATGAGAATTAAGGAATCATATATTTCTTTCTTTCCTGAACAGATCAGCATTTTGTAGCCTTCATATATTTTTTTATATGTAACAAAAGAAGAAAAAAATGAAAGTGAAGATATTCCTCCTGATATTTTGAAATTGCATCCTTACAGAGAGCATCCCATTGACGCCTGAGTTCTTTTGTTGCCAGGGTTACCTCACTATGCTTCACTTGAAAGCCGTGGCCTACTTCAGTCTGGACAAGGCAGTTCTGGGTAACTTTCTTGTCTTTCCTGTTAACTGTTGCTTCATTCGTTTGCCCTGTCACCTGCATCACTGAATGTATTTTCTTTCTCTGAGTCTGTTTATCCTACCCTTACTATTCCTGCATGTAACCGGGCTGTTTTGGATTGCGATTGCCAGTCATCTCTTTGTTTATGTTACGCACTGCTTATCTCCTGCCTGGGGCTGTAGCCGTTTATCCCTGTGTATGTTTGCACTTGTCCTCTGTATGTTCAGGTGATGACAATCTGTCTGTCTACACCAGCCCCCTGCTGGTTGATCTCATTGAGGGTGTTATCAAGCAGGTGAGAGAGAACCCTTCTTCTTTTGCCTCCTACATCCTTGCTATGTGTGGCTCTTTACTGCTTGTGGGAGATTTACTTATACAAAAATGGACTGAGGGCAGAAGGAAAAGTGATTGGTTCAGAGAGATAACCAATCAGATTGTAGAGGAGGTGGATTCCAACTACTAGTGGAGGTGGGAACAAGACATCTGATTGGTTGGATTTGTCTTCTCTAGTTGCTTGGACCCACCTCCTCTACAGTCTGATTGGTTATCTCTCTGGACCAATCATTTTTCCTTCTGCCCTAAGAACACCTCAGAGGACAGCAGGGGACATGCCGGTTTATGACGTGAAGTCAAATATGCGGAGCTGCTTGGGTTGAAGCATCTTGCTGTGTATGAATGCCCGGCTTTCTTGTGTGTCGCTGTCAGGTGGAGCACCCCAAACACTCAGGCCACACCATCTATGATTACACGCAGAGCCAAGGTGCCAGCTGGAAGAGCCAGATGTGAGCATGCAAGCTATTAGGGGGTCTGGGGTGCATGTGCTTTCATATGTACTGTGACTGTATGTCAAGCAATTGAAAATTAATTTTGTGCTTGTGTTTAAACATTATTCTTTATTCTTAATGAAATTATTATTCTTATGAACGGTGCCTCAAACCTAGAGGGTTAGAGGTTCGAATCCCACCTTTAACTGTAGATGCAGTTTATAAGTTAACCGCTTTCCAGTCCAGAAACTGCATTCAGGCAAGCTGGTGCTTATAAATTGCGCATAGTGTGTGACTGTGTGTGTCTAAGGCCTGCAAAGTATTGGCATCCTGTACAGGGCATCTCGTGCCCAGTGCTTCCTGGGATAGGATCCAGACTCACTGTCACCCTGTTGCTAGACAGGAAGTTATAAAAAATTGAGTTTTAAAAGTTATTAGGGAACAAGCTTTTTGTTAGTGCTGACTAAGTGGCTCTTTTGACAGTGCAGGGAACTCTTCCCCACCTCAGTACATATTGCACAGTTGACTTTTGCGCCCACGGGAAGTTCTCTTTGTGTTAGAGACTCTGGCGGTACACTGTGAGGCTGCTAGTGGCCGGCGGCCGTGGACACCGGCAGGGCTCATGTCATCTCGCAGATGGCCCCGCCACCATCTGTCATAAAGCCGCAGTCCCCCAGAGTCCCGACACACATCTCAGCACGAGCCACTGTGAGGCTGAGCAGCAAAGGACGGTCACTCTGCCGCATGGCAGATGCCTGTGTGCTTTTCACAGCTCTGCTTGTATAGTGGGTGATGGGGGCTCAGTTGGTAGCATGATTGCCTCACACCTCCAAGATTGTGGGTTCAAATCCCACTCCTCAGTCTGTGAGTGGATTTTACATGTTCTCCCCCCTTCACCCAGGTGTACTCCTGGAAGTGGCATCCATACATCACCCTTAGTGTCCTGCTACAGACTGGTGCCCCTTCCTGGGTGCCCCCAGCTCTCTGCAAGGCTGTACTGGAGGGGAGGTTTTGGAAAATGAACAGATGTAGACCTTCTGGGCTTGGAACCCAAATGGCCAGGGAATGCATATGGCTTGGGCAGTGCAGCCCAATCAATCCCAGAGCTCATGCTATTAGACCTTCGTTGATCAGCTGGGCTGCTTTCCTGCTGATGGCTCTTTATCGCCCCCTGTTGTCTCCTGGCAGAGTGAAGCCCTTGTTCCTGAACAGTGGGGGATACAGTTTCACTGCCTTTGCAGGAGTGCCGGCCATGGAGGTCCGCTTCATGGAGGTACAGCCCCCCCACCAGAGATCCTTCTCTTTTCTATCTCTCTATTGTGATTATGTTCATATATTTCTCTTCTTTCCTGTCTTATTTTCCACCTCCTTTGTCAGTCTAAATGATCCCATCTGCCTTCCCACCCCCCTCCCTATGCCCCCCCATGTCCTCAATTTGTGTCCTGCATCATATCTGTCCCGTTTCTCCTCCTGTATCTCCACAATGTCTCTCTTCCATGTCAGGTGCTCCTTCCAGGGACATAGGAACTGGGGGGGGGCGTCTTCCACCCCCAAATTAGTAGACCTTTTTTAAATTATTAAGTTTTATCCACCCAATATCAAACTTCTCCTGTGTTCTTGCCTCCATTCCATGTCTCTCCATGTCTCTACATGTCTCTAGGACATTATTGTCCTCTGTCCCGTAGTCTCTGTGACATCTACGTCCCCTGTCTCCGTCTCTCGTCTCCTAACCTCACCCCTCCATCTTCTCCTTCTCTGACACCCCTGTTCTCCGCCCCCGCCCCGGACAGGACAGTCGCCCATATCCCTTCATCAACACACAGTTGGACACCGCTGAGCGGCTGCAGGAGATGCTGGAGGGCCGCGTGGGGGCGCTGGGCCACAGCGTGGGGGAGCTGGTCGGACTCATGGTGCTGCGCCTGGCCCACGACCACATCCTGCCGCTGGACGTCACCTGCTACAGTGGCGCCGTGCTCAACTTCGGCTCCCAGCTCAACAAGTTCTCTCCAGAGCTGCAGGTGAGCAGGCCCATGTCTGAGGGATTGAAAGGTCGGCCGGGGAGTGGTGGGACATTGCAGTTCATGCCCCCTCCTCTCCTCCACAGGCACGAGGCCTCTCCCTGAAGTGGGTGTTCAGTGCTCGTGGGGATTATAACCGCGCAGCGGAGACATTGCGAGACGCCATCCATAACAGCGACATTCATGATGAGCGGATGGCCCGCCTGTACAACACGCGCATCATGCGGGTGAGCTGAATGCGGCCATTTTGAAATCACATGGTTCAGGGTGTTTCTCAATACCAAGAACATAAAGATTGTACTTGTGGTCTTGGCAAGACCGGTCTTGCTAACTTGCTATGCAAGAACGAACTTGAGGAGCAATGGATCATGAGATTGGTCTCATTTGGCAAGGATGCAACTGATGTATCCTTCATATTTGGGGCGGAGCAAGAATGACATCCGGGGATTATTACTGTCCTCTGAACTTCTGCTCTTGAGTATGGAAACTGATATTCGCCAATGGAAGATGATGTCAAATGGGTACATGAGAACACAAGTGTGGTCATATAGAAAAACACCCTTATAATCATCATACTCGGCGGGCCAGTCTTGTGTCTGCGCGTGCTATCACAGGCCTGGTGCTTTAACGGTGCGGTTGGGGGGGGGCGGGGCTTGCGGGTCCCTGCAGGTGGAGTACTACTTCCTGTCCCAGTACGTGTCGGCGGTGGAGACCCCATTTCGGCACGTTCTGCACGGCCGGGGCGAGCACACGGTCAGCGCACTCACTGAGCACCTGTCCTTGCTGCGCTCTGAGCCGCTGCGCTTCAACGAGGCACACTTCCGCCGCCAGCTGGCCCTGCTCACCTGGACGCTGCAGGGAGCCGCAAATGCGCTCAGTGGAGACGTGTGGAACATCGACAACAGCTTCTAGGCCCCGAAGCACTGACTGACGGACACACTGACCGACGGACACACTGCTGTACACACTCTGACGTCCATACATTCACATCGACATGACATAAACATGTACATGATTTATGTATTTATACACATGGATTACCCAACGCTCTATCACTGGACAGTTAAACTCACTGACAGTCTAAAAATGCTGTTCTTAATTTGTATAGATTTCCTAGACATTAAGGCCCATATAGCATGTAGATGTACTTCAGATTTTCTTTGGTATTCTCATTGGTCAAGTAGGACATTGTGTTTGCTGAGTAATTGTACTGGTCACTCACCCAGTGCTTCTGGCTTACATGCACTGTATTCATCCTCTGAGATCCAGGCATGCTACGCTGGCTAACCTCACTATGAAGAAGAAGCAGAGGAGCGTTTTTTTTTTATTACAAACAGCTCACAAAGTCTAGAGAAGCTACAAGCTTGCACAATGTTTTCTCTGATTAGTTATGACAGGTGTACTGGGAATGTGACCTCAGGGACTGGTCTTCTTAATGATTGGTCAAATCAGTGACTAATCACGGAAGAGAATGATCATCTTTTGTTATTGATTCTTCACCTGAGGGACATGTCATCTTGCGGACTGGGAAAGTCTAAGCTCAGGAACTTTGAGAACCACCAAGAAGGAAAATCTATCCCTCCAGTCAGATCTACACTTGCCATTCCTGGCAAGGTGAATTCACTGGGAGATCATTAATATTAATTGGTTTTATTAATTAATATTAATTAGTACAAACCGATTAATATTGCTAACCTAAACTAATTAATATTAATTAGTCTGAACTAAGTCTTTTGCAAATTATCAAAACTCATTAGAAAGGAAAGATTCCCCATCTTATCGCCACTGAACTTAAAGGACTAGTAATCTATACTCAGCATTTTTGAGTGCACTTGTTACCTCTTTAATTCAGCTGTTTATGATGAGATGCTCTGATGACCAGTTGTTGACATAAACAATTTGAGTGTCACAAGCGGGGCCCTGGTGCTTGTGTGCCCCCTCCTCTGAATTTGTGTTTTGTATACAGTGTATACTGTATGGTTCTCTGCTTAGATTGTTTACGCTCTCTCCTCTTCGTCTCTTTGTCCGGTAAGGGCAGGCACTAATTAAGCATTAATTTATCAGTGACAGTGATCGCCACTAATTCTTTTTTTATTGCCAAGAGATAATGAGTCTTTAGCAATGTAAGCAGTAATTATCGGAAGCAGTGCCTTCCATAATTATGACAGTCATACTGTCGCCCAATCAAAAAGCAGCATCTGCTATCAATGAGCCCAGGTGGTTATGGGACAGGAAGTGGTCATGCGGTGATATTATAAACAGGCAGAAGATCACGGCTCTACACTCACTCCAGACTGTAGGTGGTGCTGGCGAATTCATGCATTGGCATTGTAGCTCTGTTCGGTTCATGTACAGGGTCATGATTGGAGATGTTTATGGTGGTGTCATCAACGTTGGTCTGCTCCCCTCATGTACCTCACTTACTGACCTGAGGCCTTTGGGTGTCACCTTTTCAAGGTTATTGGAAACCAGTCACAGCCATTTGAATCTGAGTGCATATCTGAGTACTTATTTGAGGCAGGCAGTCATTCCCTTTCTTTACTAAGACAATGGAGAAATATTCAGTGCTGTCTTAAAACAAAAGTTCTTGACATTTTGGAAGAAATCACATGAAAATGTATGCAGGCTGTCATCTAACGGTCTGATGTTACACAGAAAGTTTGTATGTAGACAGCAGGACTCTTTTTGTTACAGTCAAATAACCTATTTAAAACAGTTAAATGTGAACGGCCTCTGCCCTTCTGGCCCAGGTGGGACTGTCTCCTGTAGGGGGGGCTGTAGACATTTCTGTGTGACTGCTTCTGCTGTTCTGCCCCCCTTTCAGTGCACTCTGCTGTCAGACAGCTTCCAATAAACCTCTTCCTGAATTTATGCTGCTATTTACATATCATTATTCATTCTGGAAATTGTTGATTCAGGTTGCTACCCTGTCCTGTCCCAGGAGAGCTGGAACACACATTTACAAGATTTCTTAGGGTTTTAAAACAGGAACTATCGACACATTTGCAGGAAGAGCTACAGTCAAATACTTGTCTAGTCCGTAGTAATTCCATTCCTTTGTAGCTCCATTTATTAACCATTACACTCTTTTACGTGGCATAAAAAGTTTTCAGTTTTGTGTTATATGTTATCTTGTGTTATTTTTAATGTATGGATAATTTGCCCGATCCACACGTCACTTCTGTATGTTCTTGTATGAGGCCTTCAGTTACCATTTTGACAAATCTTTATTTAAATATCACTGAAAACGACATCATAGCAAAACATCCAAGAGACCAATCATAAGTTACGCAATCAAGTCAGCCCTGTTATTTCGAACTGCAACGATGCTAACATCAGTGTATAAACTTTTTATCAAAATACAGTACAGCGATTCTTTAACAAAATCCCACCACAACATGTATTACCAACAACTACTGGCCATCACACACAGAAAATACCGGCTCTCCGAAGGTTTCTATCCACAGTTTCCAATATCCATATAGTCACTGATTTGTCCTATGCAAACTTTACTTAAGGTGCCACATGAGTTATTTTTCAATGCCAAATACCTGATTTTCCACAAACAGTTCAAACACTGAAAAGCAAGGTGACTTCAAGAAAAATATTAATTTCACGTCAATTGACTTTTTTGGAGCCAAACAAGTGTTCTTTGTCATGCAATTGTAAATCCAGAAAGATTATGCATAAATTAGTTCTAGACCTGAAAAAAATATCCATAGTTCATTGTTAAAATGGTTGGATATAAATGTTTAACATCTTTAAGCACCAATGAGAAACCCTTAATTTGGCCAATGACTAACATGTACGACAGTGAAATATAGGTCAGATTGTGGGTAAGTATCTATGCTATCTGACTAACCTCTAAGTCTATAGGAACCAGTCCTGCTACTATGTCAAATCTGGTGCTACTGAAGAGGACCATAGTCATTGAGAAAGGCCAATGCTCACAAGAGTTCTCTGAGATTGTCAGTTGACTAGTTCCCTGATGGTACACAAATTATTAAGCCCCATACTCATTATATGCTAATTAAGTGGTGTCACACCCCAGGCCTCTTTCACAGCTGGTCTCAAGGAAATGACTAATGTCCCATTGTAGCATCTAGCACAGTATTCTACACATGACCGTGGGAGAGCTCAGCAAATCTGCCACTGTAAAGACCATGTAATGAGTAAAGGGCTTTATTGCACTCACAGTGTCTTTCACTAAAAACATCTTTTTGCTGGTTATAAAGCTCCTCGAATTGGTTGAAAATCTCACAATATAACACTGAAGTCAAACACGACAGAAAATAACCTCCACCCCCCACCCCCCAATACAGGATTTGCAATTAGGAAGACAAAATTGGCACAGTTAAATGCTTTGCTTTCCCTCCCTTGCCAGGTAAGACTAAGCTAGGTGTTTTAATAATGATGTTACTACCTACAAATCATTTGGCATCTTTGCAGGAAGATGGAGGTGTACAACTTTCAGTCAAGCTGCTGTTCAGTTTTTCGGTTTTAGTGCCGCCTCCCCATCATTTCAAGTGAATGTGCATGGTGCAACTAGAGTGGGTGATGATGCTACTATCAACACTGATCATCATCATCACCTGGTCCCCATATAGTGCAGTTGTACAGTCCAGTGCAGTGTGGAGACACCAACGCAGTGCAATTTGTTTCTATAGATCCATCCAGTGTGTCGCCTCCTCCCAAAACGTGCCGCACACAGCCATCTGTTCCGTACTGCTACTTAACAGCCGAGGAAGGAAAAGCGAGCGACAGTCAGACTCACAGTGCCGTCGACGGGCGTCTCGCAGCAGGAAGAAAACTGGCCCAAGGCTGCTGAGCTGTAAGTCCAACCCAGTTAGCATGTAGCGGGCACATGGACCAGTCACCTTACAACTTTACGGATTGTCTTCATCTCAGCTGAGAAATTTCTCAGATCTGAAGTCCCCAGGTGCAAAGATGCCTCAGAGTCTATCGTGTGACATCACAGCAGTATAGCCATCGCACTCTCCCAGCCAGCCCCAATCTGCAAACTTCGCTGTGTCGGTGGCAATATATTTCCTTCCTTTCCTCCTGACCGCAGTAAAGGCATGAAGTTTAACCGGTTTATGTCTGACACTGAATCATGCAACCTAATGGCTGACCAGGTCTGAGTCGACGTGCTGCCAGGTACGGAACTATTAAAGATGGCTGATAGCCTGGATTGTCAGTCAAGTGACAGTCTGAATGTGAAGGTATTAGTCCTGATGGACTTTAATTCACAAGTATGTAAGAATGCCAGTGTGTGCGTCAGTAAGCGCATCAGGTGATGATGCTCATCCCTGGGTCTTAGTGCTCGTTGGGCATGTGACGGATGGTGTGGAAGATCCAGTCCATCTTGGTGGTCCAGCCGCCGTGGTGGGCGTCGTTCATCTGCTTGGTGAAGTACTCCAGCGCCTCCTGCTGGCTCTTCTCCAGTGCCAGCGTCTTGCGCAGGTAGGCGATGTCGTCGAAGCTCTGCAGCTCGGGCATGCCGCAGCCGAGCAGCAGCGAGAACAGGTTGATGAAGAGGCTGGCGTGCTGGCGGATGGCCAGGTAAGCTTTGTAGCACATCTCCTGAAACCTGCGGCCATGCGTGAGGAAAGACAGCGTTACGATCTCCTGCTCAAAGACTCCTTCTAGAACTTACTGGTGTCTAAATGACAGTAACTAAAATAAAGCAACATGTGACACAATCAATAAGTGATCTATCTTCCAGTCTCCTGTTCAGTCCTGGCTCACGCAGAGCCTGGAGTCTATCCCCGGAAACATGGGGCACGAAGCAGGGGACGCATTAGATGGGATGTCCCCTATTAACCAGTAAGAATAACTGTCCAGCAATTATCATTATAAAACCACATCCTGTAGGGCAAACATTATAAAGAGTTGAAAGTAGGGAGCAATTGTTAATTCTGTGGTCATGCAGATAGTTTATGTGGAATTAGGACATTTACTATTTGGTGAGAACATCGGCGATACCCCAGTGATCACGTCAAGAAATGTGTAACGTCTTGGTCCGACACAGTGACGCATCCTTCATGCTAGGTGTGTCTTTACACGCACCTTTCAAACTCTTTGGTCTTGGTGCACTCCTGCACGCCCTTGCTTATGACGATGAGGAAGTCCTGCGTGAGGACGAAGGGCACCCGCTCCCGCTTGTAGCCGAATTTCTTCTTCTTGTGGTCGAGGAAGTGGCCAAAATCGATGTGGAACAGCTGGGGGGGGGATTGTGGGTTGAATTAAAAAGGAGGATGCTGACATCCTGGGTCAGGGCAAAGACCGCTGACAAGAGCCCCATGTTCACTCATGGCCAATCACTAAAAATATAAACCCCTCTTCTGCATGGATTAGACTTCCCGATGTTCTGGATGAAGCCAACAGGGCTGCATGTATGCCCTTCCTTCCAGGTAGTTAAACTCAAACTGTGTTATCATGCATTTAATTTTATTTATCGGGTGGTTTTATCCAAAGTCACAAACATTTGAGAAAGCAGGGTCAGCCAGTCCACGGAGCAGCTGGGGCTTAGTGAACGGATTCTGCTGACACCACGCACTGCCCCCAAATGACCATTTTAGGTCATACCTGCCCATTCTCCTTAACCATGATGTTGCTGTTGTGTCTGTCCCCAATGCCCAGGATGAATGTGGCCACACAATATCCGGCACAGGATCGAGTGAACAGGTCGATGGCTCTGTCATACCTACAGGAACCAGAGAACAAGTCAGGATGGGGTGGGAGGGGTTTGAGTGGGGCGTAGCTTTGCTGGGATATAAAGCAGATGGGTGTGGGGGGGGGGGGACTGTAACAAAGTAATATAGCGGACTCACGCCTCGCCACGGTTCTTGTCCTTGATCCAGTGGTGCAGAGTGTTGCTGTTGAACTGCAGCGCCCCCTTGAGGCCGCCCTTGCACTGAATCTGCATGATGGTGTATGAGTTCTTCACCACCTCGATCAGACCCACACAGTCCCCGATGGACAGGCAGCCGTAAGGCAGCATCCTGCGCAAGAGCGGAGTCTGGGCTGTGAGCATCAGCATGCGAAGTGAGAGATCCGGTGAGGGCGTGGAGTTTAAATGGCAAGAGGCCCAGTGACGGACGTTAGTGTCCAAACTGGCATTACCTCAGGTCCAGCCCTTGGTTCTGCCAAATGTTCTCCATAATCTTGATAATCTGTAGAGTCAGCATGTCCTGTCGCAGATCTGAGGAGAACATGAACAAACGTTGACGCCCAGAAACAATCACACAAGAACAATGACAGATAAGGTTTAAAAGGGATAAGGACTAGGTAAAGGAGATAAGACAGTTTACCAGACCAGGTTAGTAAACTTCTACTGGTCATTCCTGGGCACTGGTGAACCAACTAAACTACTTCAGTAAAAATGAAATCACAAAATCAAGCCCCTCTTTTATATTTTAGGTTCTGGCTGTGGGGAGAGCTCATAAATAATGTATTACATTAAAAAATAATGTGATGGAGTGCTTTGCATTTAAATCAGGATAAAAATGTCCTTAGAAAGAAACAGCTGAAGTGTACCTGCTCATTGATCTCACTTGATATTAGAGTTTAAGTGACACTGACACTTAGATTTCTCCATTTACTGTATTTTACAGTAAAATCTAGATCCTGTGGGATCTGTACAAATTTAATAGGTGGAAGTACCTTGCTCTAGAAACATTATTATGACGTTACATGCAGCTTGGTCTCCTTTACAGGATTCCATCAAAAATGACATTTGACATCCTGCCAGTAAAAAAAAAAAAACGCACCATCACCATTCTTGAAGATGACTTCATTGTTGGTGAACAGAAGCTCACTCATGATGTCGGGGTTTTCCCAGTTTAGCCACAGGGGGCGTTTTGCCGATGACATAATCCGGCACTCTTCCAGCCTGGTGGGGATGTAAAAGTAGACAGAGGGATAAGAAAAGGACACAGATGGCGGGGAGATAAGGAGGAAGGTCATGGAAATGTAAGAAAACATGGTAGCAGGGGAGGAGTCACTTGACTGACTGCTCAATTGTTATTAGTTCTGAAAAACAAAGTGTCAGCCATTTTAATGGAATAGACAGCTGTGCAGCATGACAGGGAGCCAGGATGACGTGAGCCCCGTCACTGTGAGTGCCGTAAACGGAAGCGCAGGGCTATGGTATCTGAGGAAACACAGCTGGCATACAGGGCTAGACGAACAGACTGAAAGACAGACAGGCAGATGGTTTCGGCGGTCAGACACAGCACCTGGGATTTCCCAGGTGGTGAACATATTTGAGTGGGGGGTAGATTGCCCCGACAGTGTGTGTGCGCCAAGCTGCCTTGTTGCCAGGGCATGAGGGGATGTGCGCGATATTGAGGCTTCGGTCATACCGGTGAGGTCATACCTGAGGTTACCTAACTGGTGGACGGGGTTGAGAGGTGAGACGAAGCCTTGCAGTGCCTCCATATAGTCGGGGCGGGACATGTGCTCCACCAGGAACTTCATCTGCGTCTGAGGCAGCCAATTAACACACAGAATAGCTCACCATATGGTCAAATGATGTCTATGTGGCCCATGGCTGTGCCAATCAACAAGGGAGTTACAGGTATATACCCAACACTGTATTGGTGGGAGTGTTTACAGGGGCAGGACAACAGGGGCACTGAGCTCAGCTTAAAGCTGATTGACCCCCAGAATGGACTGTCTCCTGTCGCTCATAAATTCAAAACATATTGCCTACTGATATGGCTGGCCCCTCTTATACTCTGCAGCTATGGTTGCTACAATGATACTGGAGTGGAAGCTATACCTTCTGCGTCTCATCCTTCTTCTCCTGCTTGAGGGTGTCAGTGAGATTGACCAGCTTCTCCATAGCCTCCACCTGCCTGTTGAGGTGCTTCAGGTACATCCCACATGCACGGCAAAAGGCCTCCAGCAGCAGGCCAAAGCGGCGGGACACCGTTTTGTTGTGCATCTCCGACCTGCCTCATTTGATACATTGATCACCATCATCACTGGCATTTTCTTGATGACGATCATCATCACCACCATCTTCATCATTATCATCATCGTCGTCATCATCACCATCATTATTACCGTGATCAATGTGACTCACTTAAGATGCCAAAAGAAGAAATGTCCGATCCTCTGATTGGTCAACGCTTTCTTGATGAGAAATCGAGCCAAAGGATTGTCCAAGTACATTTCATACTTGAGTACCTGCAGAAACACGAACATTCCTGATTTACAATGTGGATGCACACTCATGTACACATGCACACCTGTGTACAGGGAGTTTATGAAGGCACAGAGGTAGATCTCTGTTATGATACCTGGACCAGCTGCAGCAGATACTGGCTCAGTTTGTCGTCCGTCAGGCCCTGCACGAGGCAGCGGAGAGCGAACTCCCGCACCATGGGGTCCGGAAAGTTACAGTCTAGCAGCTCCAGGGCGCTCTCTGGCTCCATGAGGGGCCAGTCCCGCAGAAGGCAGTACATCTGGGGGGGGGACAACGTGGCGGAGTTACACACTGATTCCCACACTGACAAGAAGAAGAGAAGGAAGTTCATATTAAGGAAGCAGATGTGCCTGTAAGACTGGAACTAATGGTGAGGAGGGTAAGAAGACAACTCATTCCTTAAGAGTATCTCTGCTCCATTCTGTCACTTCTTGTCATACTATCCCAAGCTTTGATGTCTTTGGGGGGCAGCATGTGGCTCAGTGGGCTAAGCCTGTGT
>JAABNX020000002.1:11622178-11635404 GCA_015163995.2 Mormyrus lacerda | reverse complement strand
TGATCTGCAAAACATAACATCCTGTGAGCTGTACTTATTTTTAGGGGTCCAGGCACACAGTGCTTGAAGGTGATTATGTTCATAGGATACTCTTATTATTATCTTTGTAGTGCCTCTGAAAACTGGTGAAAAACGGAAAAAATGTCCTAGCAGTCTGCTTAAGGCTCCTAAGAATCTTACTGGGAACCTGTCGATGTTATTGAAAAGGAATATGGACTTGGAGTCTGGGTCGCTCTCTGTCATTGCTGGCCACCTAAGCACATAAACACAAACACTCAAAGTGTGTCACACACCAAGGCTACTAGTCTGTATTTACTTACAAATAAACATGGGTATAGACAAAGTACGCCAATAATTTACTGTTTAACCAGAAAAATAATATTGCAATGCTGAAATATGTTAATTGCATACTATATCAACATTCCAGTAATATACTACCCTGGAACTTTATCTACACTTTTTGCAATATCTCACCAGGGGTAACCCTGCTGCTGGGCCCACACCAGAGACCCAGGAACTAGGCTGCTATACACTACATCATCCAGGCTGCCGCTCCAGGATTCCTCTGGACAACTGCAGTTGCAGCAGGCAGGGTCTTCACAATAGAAAGACACATATCCATCCATTGAAAACATTTAATTGTTATATCTGCCAAGTATTACTGAGCCACTAACATAATTAAGGTATTTTGTTTTATCACCAGATGAGAGGACAATTCAAGGAAACTATGCAGAAGATAAAGAGAGCATGTTTTCAAACTTTGGTGGGCCACAAACTCCACTGAGATATTCTGGTTTATTACCAGAGAAGAAAAAAATATTCAAGGAAACAATGTAGGAAATAAACAGAACATGTTTTCAAATGTGCCACTGTTGTGTAGGTAAAACTGCGTCATGATATCAATCAGATCATTACCTGAGCTTTGGACACAGGTCCACTCTGGGGGCAGGACTGAAAGGTCTACATGCTTATCCAACTTTCTCCACTTCTCACAGCTGCTTATATTGCACTGGACCCATCGGTCATCTAACACACAGACATAGACACGCATGAAATGGTGAATTGTTTAAGTTGTGGTCCTGATTTAATAAATGTTTAAAATTTTACTTCATGGTTACATGAGTTTGCCCTGCGATGGGCTGGCCCCCTGTCCAGGGTTGATCCCTGCCTCATGCCCATTGCTTCCGGGATAGGCACCGGACCCCCCGCGACCCAATAGGATAAAACGGGTTGGAAAATGAATGAATGGTTACATGAGTTCAATAAAATGTTTTTTTTGAAGATTACTCATGAGTATTCATCTTTAATACTACCAAGCAAAAATGGGAAATAAAGGTAACAAAAAGACAGTACAAGTAACAACCATGCTCACATTCATCTTCAGTATGCTCCTCTAGCCTGTCCTTGTATTCTTTCTTTGCCTCAGGTTTCTGTACAGTTGCCTCTTTCCTCTCTTGGGGAAATTTTTCCTTCTTGCTCTCTTTGGACCTGACAGACACCACACCTGACTGGACTAACCATTCTCACATGCGTGCTTTCACTAAAACTCATTTGGTGGATGAAGTCCTCTGCTACCAGTCAACAATTATCAAATTTCACCCATGCTATCGACGTCTGAGGTAGTGCAGTCTCTTAATAATAAGACATTCAATAACATCTTCATGTAATTGTTTGAGAGGCTTATTGCATTAGAAGGTGCAGGTAATGTGTGGATAACGTGTACAAACTATACATGGAATCACAGTACCAAATATTTAGACTTTTGAAACCTACTAATATCCTTATAAACCTCTGGTATAGGGTACAGTCAGGCTGCACTTCAAATAAAGTCTTATTTATATTAGATTATTTTACCTGTCATGGCTGCTTTCAACCTTTGCCTGCAAACCCTCCACTTCATTCAGAACCATCTGGGCATCTTCTGCAAACACAGAGATATTCATTTTTAAAAGTATTATCATTGTGATTGATTGGGGATTTCCATTAATTGTGTTTTTAAAGAGAGAAAAAGCATACATTGTAGAACTATTTCACTTAAAAGCTCAACTGATATGTGTAACACTGGCACCTTCCTGTCCTACCTAAACAGTGTTCCAACGAGGAATCCAGGAAACCTTGGAAGTGGTCATGGAGCTGAGCATCAGGAAGTATCTTTTTGGTGATGCAGGGAACCTGCAGCAGACACAGGAAAGACTATGATGCTCACAGGTTATATCCCTTAGAAGTGATTCATCAGTATCATGTGCTCTTACATTTCATTCTTTTGAGGTGTGATTTTATGTCCTTTAAAACAAAATGAGGCAATTATTTCCCTGTTTAGAGAAAGTACCTGAACTGGTGATACGTAAACTAAACATAAGCAAAATGACCATCGCAGAACAAATATCTTCCTAATGCACAGACCACAAGTATACATTAACTCACAGCCTTGAAACTTTTTCTACTTTGACAAATAAATTTATATATCTCAAACAGAATGATTTTGAATCATTCTTAAAGAATCTTTATTTAAAAATGTTGACTTTGATCAGTGTCGAGGGGCAAATATTTTCCATGCATGTATGATTTGATCTTTGAATGTATTTGTCATGTATTGTGCTGTGATGGTATATTTTCTACAGTATATAAGGGCGTGCCAACATTTCTTAAACCAGAGTCCCCAAATGAATACAGACCAGATCTTAAGGACCCCTTGGCTGTAATGCGCACAAATTTAACTAAGAACTAAGGTTTGGTAGGTGGGGCTGCATTTAATATTTTTCTCTCTCTGGGAGGAGAGGGTCCTGTGTTACATGATAATACTGACAATGCTTTTCGTCCAACAGACCCCTGGGAGGTTGAAGCACCCTGATTTAAAGTACCCCAAGGGAGGATCTTCCCAGAAAATGCAGAATCTGTATTGTTTTTGTCTATCTGTGTATTTTTGATTCTGCTCGCACTGCCGTTTATTCCTCTTCATGCTTTACCTTCTTGGTCCTATCATTGTCCTTCCTCGGGATTGCTTTGCTCTGTCCCTTCCCCCCTGCACCTTTCCCACTGGCACAGAACTGTGCGCCCACATGCCTGCATCCCTCCTTCTTCCCCCCAACCCTTTCTGGCCCAGCTTTCTCCTTCTTTCTACTCTTCTCCAGCCCCTGATGGCTGTGCATCTTGCATTTTTCCTCCTGCTTCTTGCCTGCCTTGCCCCGCTGTAGCAACAGCCCCCCTCTGTCAGTCCCCATCGCATTAGTCTTTCTACAGTCTTCTTTGAAATCTTCCTCACTAGGTGTCTTTTGCTTCCTCTTCACCCCTCCATTGCAGACTTTACCATCTGTAATGACCTTCCTTTCTCCATTAGGCTCATTTTCTTTCTTGTTTTGCTTAATATTCTTTATACTCTTAAATCCTTTGGCTGCAATTGCCATTTGCTTCCCTTTATCTAATTCTCCCTCCTTTCCCTCACTATAATTTTCTTTTTGTACAGGCAGCATCAAACAGCCAAATCTCCCTCTTTCTTTTTTATCTTCATCTGCAGTTTTCTTTGCGTCCTTCTTGCCCCAGTTCTTCCATTTACCAAACACAAGCTTTTCTTTAGTACCTTATTTAATACAAACAAAACAAAACCAAAAAAAAACGTGCCAAGTTAATACCTATCTTCTTACTTAAGTTATATTATTATAAATATTATGATAAATATGTATCGAAAGTGTGCGGTTTTAACTGGACTACTGAAATCATGATAAGAACGGATGTGGGGAAAATGAATTTCAAATAATCAAAATTACAATATATTTACTTATATAATTACCTGAATTTATTTCCATCAGTACCGCTCTTCTTTAATTAATGTAGACTTTAAAAGCCGTCGTTCACCGTTGTTAAGCCGGCTAGCTAACCTCAACCCGCCAAAACGCGGCGGCTTCGCGTGCCACGGCCGTTGCGGATTTCTGCGCGAGGGCAACCTCGCGTCTTCCGTAGAGATTCGAATGACTTACATATTGCAGACTTGAGGGTCAGTGGTTGTCTAATTTGTTATTTCGTTCATTGCCGATGGCATGAAAATAGTCGTGCATAACGTCAGCTAAGCAGCAGTAGGCACACATGCTCAGCGAGTGGCTTTGTGACACATTGCATATACGAAAACAGACATAGCCTTTATAAATCACAATATTGCAAATGCGGATTTTACTGACAACTGTGAAATATTAATATATAAGCATTTGAAAAGTTAAAAACCTAGTTTGAAATGTGAATAATGAACTGATAAAATAAATAAAAGTCCTTTTTTTAACTTAAAGAAAGGTATTCACAGGCGCGGGACAGCACGATGGGTTGGCGCCCCATCCTGGGTTGTTCCCTGTCTTGCACCCATAGGCTCAGGACCCCCCTCGACCCTGAATAGGACGAGTTGGTTCAGAAAATGAATGGATGGATGGAAGAATCGATGGATAGATGGATGGATGGATGGATGGGTACATAGACGCTCCCCGGGAAACGACAGGCCGAGTCACTATTATATTTCCACTTTACGAAGGGTAAATGTTTTTCACTTTCGGTACATTATTCAATAAATTACACGAGATATTCAACGTTTTATTATAATATATTTATTGTGTTAATGCTTTTGCCCCACTGTTGGCTAATGTAAGTGTTCTAAGCATGTTTTATGGTAGGCTAGGCTAGGCTATGATGTTTGTTAGGTTAAGTGTACTGTATTAAAATGCTTATAATATTTTCGCTTTAGATTAGGTTTATCAGATTGTAATCCCATCCTAGCCCGGGAAGAAGCTGTAGTTTAGTGTGTTTTATCGGCTTTGTGCAGTATAAACTATAGTATAGTTTATTTTAGTATGAAATATGGTATTATTTGCACAGTAGAGCATGGATGAAACAAAATTAATGTCTTTATAGATATGATTACCTTAACATAGGACCTGACAGCAATTCCACAGCAATTTTATTTCACTTTTTCTCTTAATATCGAATAACTTCAAAATGAGACTGGAACCTTTAATGTTACTGATGTCTTAAGTTGCCTTAACGAAAGGTACTTTTCTTTATGACAATTGTTAATCCCAGTGAAACTGGTGTGGGACTCCTCTTAAATTCATTTCCTATTTAGAAATTTCCAGTTGCAGGGCTGGGTTGGGTGAATGGTACACACTTAATACCTGTGTTCACATTTCGAAAAGATTTTCTCTATTTAGCAACAGATTTTAAACTTTAATCGTCTCATAATATAAACCTAATATTGATGTCATGGTCAATAACATGGTTTTCCATGCTTAAGAATTGACAAGATCCCTTGCATAATGTCAATGAATTCTAGGTTGTACAGATTAAATAATGTACGTTTTACACATTTCACGCATACAGATGAAACACCGTGTGAGAAAACCAGAGGCAGTGTCCATTCCTCAGTGTGTTGTACATTGTCTTATCTAGAAATTTCTCCAGTAGTCTAAATAATTCGAACATTTGATTACAATACAAGGTCAGGCAAAGATTTACCTAGATGTTTGCCAGCTTCAGCAGAAAATTCAATACGATTGCTATATATCAAACACTGCCTTTTGCAGGAATTGGCACAGTGAAAATAGAATGATAAGGTTCATCCTACTCTTTGTACCTGCAGCTGATATCGGCCATGCGTGCTTATGGAGTACCCTGGGGTAAATTATACGATCACCCTATTTCCAGTTCTATTAGCTCTAGCTATGGCTGAAGTGGACTGGTCACTAATTTATATAATTTACTAGCTGAGCATGCTACTGTATGGAACCATTACATTTTACTTCAATGTGGGAAAGATAATTGGGGTGGATGGGTTTGCATCCTATTTGGGAACAGTCTGGATGAATTTAAATCCAGCTTCTAAATGTGTAACTCACCAACGGATACACTTTAAAACCATCGTCTGGCCATATATTACTCCTTATAAGTATCTTAAAATAAACTTATCTCACAGCTCACAATATAGTCTTTGCCATAGCTCTCCATAGTCACTTTTCTCCATATGTTCTGGGATTGTACTGTTATTGCAAACTTCTGGACCTCCGCCGTCTACTTATTGCATAAGTTCACTCGTATTCAACTTGTTTTACACCCTTGGTTTTGTTTATCGAATGATGATACCTCACATACAGTATTCTCTCTTAATGTAAAAAAACATATAACCTTTGCTGGCTTTACTGTTGCTTGGATCAGGTCTTTATTGAATAGCATTTCATTGGAAGAGATCATAGCTAAACTGAGCAATGGCAGCCTTTCCAAAGTGGAATCTTGGATGGGTCTTTCAAGAGCTATTCAAAGTAACCTGCAAACTGTTAGTACTTTGGATTATGAGCTTCTTGTTTTATGTATTTACACAAATGTCGTGACCTACCTCTTTTTCCCCTTTTGTTTTATTTTGTGTTTGTACGCCATTCATTTAATGCTTTTGCATTGCTTCTCTTATTTTAAAATCAATAAATATTATAATCACAAAAAATCACATGGAATGATTAAATGTACCTGTGGTGGACTGGCGACTTGCCCAGGGTGTACCTTGCCTCTCGCCCGAAGATGCTGGGATTGGCTCCAGCTTCCCCGTGACCCAACTGGATAAAGCGGTTTAGAGGATGGATGGATGGATGATTAAATGTAGTGTCACTTAGAACTAAGGTAACTCTTGCACATAAACAGATTGCAGGTTTGATTTGACTGCGATGGGCTGGCTCCCTGTCCAGGGTTGTTCCCTGCCTCGTGCCCGTTGCTTCCGGGATAGGCTCCGGACTCCCCGCGACCCATTAGGATTAAGCGTGTTGGAAAATGGATGGATGGATGGATGGAGGTTTGATATGATGGGATTTACTGAAGTCTGGCGTGTCAGGAGTCATGAAATATTTCACTTGCCTTTGGTATATGTTTTGCTTGCTTGTTATGGTTTACAGGCCTGCAAGCCATTCTCTGGCATTAAAAACTACAAATTGTCTTACAAATATGGCTACAATTATGCAAAGTTATTACTACATGATATTTATCATTTCATAATATGGAAAAGGAAAATGTAAATGTATCATGGAAAATGTAAGTGAAATACCATATTTTCAAAATTCTTAATTATCAGGCTTTGTTCAAAAGGTAATTACCCTATTCCTTATCATGGTGTCACTGCAGCCTTAACCTACTGAATTGATGTTTAGTGGGTTTCTGCCTTTACACATGACACTTTTCTGTCACATTACTTTCTTATTGTTCTGGAGACGTAACTGACAAATAATGCAAAATCATAAAAAACAACTTAATTTTTGAGTGCACTAAAGATTATTGTGACAATCGTAGTTTTGTTGCCTTTTCCTTGGACAGAAAAGCCCTTGCTGTGAATCATATCTCACTAAGGACAACACCCAGGGCAACACCCACTAAAAATGTGAAACAGATACATGTACTGCTTGCAATGGCGTTCTCTAAAGACGTCTGCCTTAGGTGAACTGGTGTCTCTGTATCACCAACAGTGTGCAAGTGTGTTCCCCTGCCTCATGCCCTGTGCTACATGGTGTAGGCTCCAGACTCTGATTCTGCTTTGGATAAACAGTTATGGAAGATGGATGGATGTACCTGCTGCCACGTTAAGCTACACCATATATATTGTGGCACCCTTTTATATTTGGCAGAATTTCATCTTTCAATGTACAATAACATTTACTGCATTACAAATAATGGCATAACATATTGAGAAAAAACATGCAATATGCGTTGACTTTAAGTTGCAAAAATGACTATTTGAACTTGTCATTAATAAGTTATTAACTTGTATAAACATATTTTATATTCTGCAATACTGACTGAACTACATATTTGAAACAAAAGCGTGCCTTGATGACGTAATTGATGCGCCAGAAATATGAGAGAGGGCGGGGGCGTTTAATACACCCTGTTTGTAGCTATATCGATGATTGATATATAAATGTTTTACGTGCGGTGTATATTGTCTAAATTTTACCACTTTCTTTTAATAATGATTTATAGTGATCTGTCATTTGAATACACGACATCACATTAGATAATTTTGCTCGATTTTAAAACTGATAATGATAAGATACCTTTTTTAAGTGCCTTTTTTAATTAAAAGGATTAAATATCGTGCTGTTAGTATGCAACTCTGAAAACACAAGTCCTGTTTTTGTAAAGTGCGTTCGTATGCAAGATAACTAAGGCGGGGGAGGGGAAAAGCGGAAACTGCAGACAGGCAGAGAATCGGATACCTATTGGGCTGGGGTTGCTGTATGTGTGGGGAGTGTCACTTTAGCAAGTGTTCAATACTATTGGTTCGTTTAGGGAGGTCGGTCTCCAGAGCTTGTTCTGATTGGTTTGTAAGGCTGCCCGTCGGTCTTTTCACGGTTGAGTGCAATATAAAAGCTGCCAAGACTCTGCAACGGGCACTCGATTCGACACACAGAGTCTTATAAAATATGCGGTCGTGTGGAAGGACTGTAACGTACACGCTCAAAATTCTAACTACGATTAAAATACTTATTTTTAAATTTTGGAGTAGATGATCTTTCCAGATTGCACTCGCTTGAATGGGATCCACATTATATTTTGAATAACTAATTGTTAGAGAAGTACAGGCACGTTTTTTTTTAAAAAAATCTCTTGCCACCTCTGTTGTTGCTATTTTTATTTTTCTATAAAAATATTTATGCCTGTCCGGTCTGGGCAGCTAAAAGAAGCCGGAGACGACGACCAGGCTCTGATGTGTGTGCAAGAGCGAGCGGGACCAAGAGTCTGTATGTGTGTTTATATGTTTTTTTCCGACCTCTCGTCGTAAGTTAATAATTCAGGAGCGTTGGTGACGTATTGCACAGAGAGGCGAGTTTATGCAAAAAAGCGTCCATTCATTTAATGCGAGGGAGGCGTATCCACGCACAGCACGCAAAGGAGAGGCTGGGTCGACGGTGTAGGACGTACACAACGATTTTTATCCCCTCCCGCCTTCTCCCAAAGCGCTTTCTCATTGACTTCAGGGCTTGAAACAATACACCTTTTTGTGCTTGCAGACACAGAAGTTACGTAGCTACTGTTTTTAAGGAGGACAACGTGCTTTTTGGGTACCGTAGGGAAAGAATAAGTGAAACCAACATGCTCCGCAACAAATCAAATGGTCCGTTAAAATAAATCGAGGAAGTGATGTATCAAAAAGTAAGTATACAACTGTATGCTCAGCAGATAGTTTGAATGAGAAGTGTGCATTGGACAATCGGGATGAGGTGATTATTAGCATTTGATTGCATTTGCAGTGAAGAGGAACTGTGTTGCTAAAGTCTTTACTTTTTGCTTTTTTTTTTCTAAGATGAATGCCAGGCCCAACATCACATTCTGCACTGTTGAGTGAAAGATGATCGAGATGGAGATAGAGGCTGTTTTGTCTGGTGATGGCGGCCAGAACCCTGTGGGCCACCTGCAAGCACAGCGACTTGCCGACTGCAGCAACAGGTCCCTCACTGCCGTGGCTGTCAGTTCAGGAGGTGCCACTATGGCAGCACTGGCAGGCACGGTGACCGTGCCCGAGCACTCTGACGTGAATGTCCCTTCCGTTGGTGGCCAGAGGCGGGCTGAGTCTGCGGGGTCTGGGGCTCAGATGGCCGGCAGACCCATGCGCCCTAAAAACGGACAGCACCAGCCACAGCAGCAGAAGCTGAACAAACGGCGCTACAGCTTGAACGCCAGCTTCAAGCAGTCGGGATACGGCAAGAGGCGGCGGCGGGCCAACTCGGAGAGCGACCCTGTTCTTCCCACTAACTTTCTGCTGGGGGGCAACATCTTTGACCCGCTGAACCTTAACAGTTTGCTGGATGAAGAGGTGAACCGGACCCTGAATGCGGAGACGCCCAAGTCGTCACCTCTGCCCGCCAAGAGCCATGATCCGGTCGAGATCCTGATCCCCAAGGACATTACAGATCCACTCAACCTCAACAGTGCTGGGGGAGATGACATCCTCGTGTCCCCGATGAAAAGTAGGAAGAGACACCGGAACCGGCACCATGGGGGGGTAGGGGGGATGCCAGCTGCACAGATGGACTCCAGTGTGATTGAGAAGGGAAAGGCTGGTGAGGGCTGTGTGGCTGCACTTACACCCAGCAGCACGGTGGTCCATGCAGTTCCAGAGGCCCCCAGAGAGGGTGCTGTTCTAGTTAGCTTGACCTCAGTTGTGGAGTCGCCACAGCCATATGAACTGAACACGTCCATCAACTGCCGAGATGAGGTAGTGGCTCCTATTTTGCCTTGCAGACACTCTCACAGGACCACCAGTGTTCCCCAAAAGTCGCAGTCAAAAGCTCCCGGGAGCTCAGGCTACCTGACATCGGTGGTGTCCTGCCAGCCCCCCTCCTCCCGGCACCGCAAACGCAGGCGCACCTCCAGCAGGACAGATGCTTCTTCCATCCCACCCACACCCTCAACCCAGAGAGGCAGCGTGGAGCCAGCACGAGGGCAGGCCACTAGGGGGCGCTCTCAAACCTTTCACACACCATTGACGGGTGGGGCCCACGGGCACGCCACCATCACTAACCATCATGGACATCTGCGCAGCCAGAATCGCCGCAAGGACCGCAAGTTCCAGTACGGCAATTATAGCAAGTATTATGGGTACCGGAACCCGGGCTTGTGCGAGGATCCGCGTATGCGAGTCCTGCGGCCAGAGTGGTTCCGTGGAAAAGTCGTGCTGGACATAGGTTGCAATACGGGCCACTTGACTCTGTCCATTGCCAAGAACATGCAGCCAGCCCGTATCTTGGGTCTGGATATTGACGGCGGGCTGGTGCGTGCCGCCCGGCAGAATGTCCGGCACTTCCTGTCGGAGCTACAGACCCAGGAGACCCGGCGGGGGTCCAAAACAGACCATCGGGAACATGGGGTCTCCACAGAGCCACGCGGCAGTTGCACGCAGCACATGGAGGCCGAAGGGGTGCCGTCAGAGGAAGCGTGTAGAGAGCCCTTCTCTGCAAGCTATTTCCCCCTTTCCCTTCGGATATGCAGGGGTCCCATAGCAGCGCCCCCTATCTTTGTCAGGGGGAATGAGGAATTTCCTGCTAATGTAACCTTTGTCAAGGTAAGTCTCCTAGGGGAAGCGGGGGCCATCTTGCTCCACATTTCTTTCTAAAGCAGAAACTCAAATTGAAACGCATCCCCGGCCCTTGGACATGTTTCCCGACGTGCCAGTCAGCATCTTTGGGGTGGCATATCATTTGATTTCAGCATGTTCTTTGCCTTTATCTGCTGTTCATTTTTATAATTAGTCTCTGAGTGACCGACAAGAGCGTTACCAGGTGCCACCTTCCATCCCCGCAGTCGGCATTCCATATGACAATGTCCTCGTCAGATAAATTAGACACTATGATGTTGTCTTGATTCTCTTGGCAAAATCGAGAAGGAAACCATAAATCACCAGGCAGAGAACGACTACTCCTGGATGCATTTCCACGCAGCTGTCGTGCAAATGGAAATATTTGTAGGGGGACGAATGTTGTGTATGCCCCTCTTTATGGCTGTGCTGGCTTCATTGTGCTATGTTTTGGGAGATTGGCTGAGAACTGTCACCCTCTCTACCTTAGTCTAAGATTGAGGTCTGCCCTCTCTACCTCAGTCTAGGACTGTGGCCTGCTCTCTCTCTTCCTGCTGTGGCCTGCAGTGTGCAGCTCTTTCCACAGTGGCTGCTTTCTTTCGTGCAGGCTGTTTGCAGCTAGATGCCTTTGTATCCAGCACACAGCTGCAGCTGGGGATAGGGAAGTGACACGGCCCACTTGGTATTTCAACAGGATAATTGACACTTCTTTTAAATATGCATGAAGGTGGTATTTATGAGTAGTTAAAGGAATTTAGTTGTGGTCATGTGACAGGTTTTTTTTTCCCCCCCTGAGCATTAGAGGACCCAGAGTCACACCCACTGTCGAGTGATTTATCCGTCCTCAAGTACAACTCTGGGCCTGTCTGCAGAAGGATATTTAAGCCCGGCTGTTCGCTCTGAGAGCTGATAAATCTGGAGCCTTACCTGCGCATCGTCAGTTTGGAGTCCCGTTTACGGTTCAGTGTGTGTCTGGCTAAGTGTGTGTTTATCGCCCTTTGTGTGTGTGCGCAGGATCTCAAAACACACAATTCTCATCTGTCCTTTTGTCAGTGGGTGTGGTGTCAGATTCACTAACACTTCTGAATAGCTTTTCTATGAAGTGTAAAACATTAAACCAGAATTGGATTTTTGTGTGTGTCTGTGTGTGTGTGTGTATGTGTATATTTTTATTTATTTTTTTTTTTTCTGTCCACAGTGCATAGCCTTTGCAATGGTGCTTTGGTGAGGATAATGCTCGAAAAAAAAGCTTGCCACAAATAATCTTGCAACATACTTCTGAAGTTTCAAATGGATTGTGCTTTTTCCCTTAAACACAGTTCAGTGAGATAATGCTGAATTGCATTAATTTTCTGTTGATTGCAGGATCCTAACATTTCAAGAACAAATAAGCAGCAAAAAATTAGCCTTTTATTTTGACTTGAATCATTGTTGACTGGCAGAATGTTTCCTGTCTCCTTGACAGAGCCGAGTGTCTGCTTGGTAGAATGTGTCAGGCTGCTCTTGTATGTGTTTTTTTTTCTTCTTTCTCCCCTTCTGGGATCTGCCATTAACGCTGACACCCAGTGCAGGCATTTAACCTCCTAAAGTCGCAAGGGGAGGAAGGATTTATGGCAGCGAAAGGTCCGGCAGCTGCATGCTGTCATTCGGATGAGACGCTTGACAGCCAACAAGGTCTCTCCCCCCCTCCCTTTCCCCAGGAGAACTACGTCCTGCAGAGCGACGCACTCCTGCAGGCCCAGCAGCCAGAATATGACGTCATCCTGTGCCTCAGCCTCACCAAGTGGGTGCACCTGAACTGGGGTGATGCCGGCTTGCGGCGCCTTTTCAAACGGGCCTTCCGCCAGCTTCGCCCTGGCGGTCTCTTCATCCTCGAACCGCAGCCCTGGAGCTCCTATGGGAGGAGGAAGAAGCTCACGGTAGGCGGGACATCCTCTTGACAGGGCCCTCTCCAGAATCTGGGCTTCCCTTCCTGCCTGCTGGTGCACGATCCATGAAGGATTAAGGGTGTGGTTTGGAACGGCATCCACTTGTGACATTCGTAACTTCAGTGTCACCTCGGCCCCTGGGCACTAACTGCTGTTGCCTGGGTGACGTGGTGCTATGCTGCTTATTATTATTATTATTATTATTATTATTATTA
>JAABNX020000002.1:11590482-11611240 GCA_015163995.2 Mormyrus lacerda | reverse complement strand
ATTGGCAGACCCCCCCCCCCGTCCAAAAAAAAAGGATTGTAGTCCTTTATCAGACAAACTCATTTTATCATATGGGTCAGTTTTTTTGGTTATGTTTAGTTGTGAAACTGTACCCTGAATAGTTATTTTAAATAATGAAATCTTTATTATTCTAAATTGATTTTAAAATCTTTCTTACGTAGCATCTTTTCAGTGTGACTGTACATGTGTGCCCTCGCCGGTGGAGCAAATTCGGCCTCCCCAGTGTCAAACTCCTTCCGATGCCCTCTGCCTGCGCTGCTGTCTTTGCCTTGCTGTGTCCCTCACTTACGTGTCACCCGAATCCACGCTCATGTGCCGATGGTAGATTTGCCTCTGCTGTGAGCCTGCCAAGTAAAACCAAACTCCAGCATGGGGAGAACTGGACCACGGCGCTGAGGAATTTTATTTTGATGAAAGGGGGATGAGAGAAAGAGGGATGACACCTCTGCACACGTTCACGCATGTCCCCGAACTGTGACGGCCCGGCATCTCCACCACACACCCTCTGCTTCTCAGGATGGACTTTGGATAAGTGTGATAATGAGAATGGATGGAGAAACATCATGTTTTTTCAAAGATCTGTTTATAGTGTGTGAAACCTCCCTTTATTTTTAATTGAGATGCCAGGTTCTGCTAGATAGTGGACTACAGCCTGATTGCCTAAGTCCTTGCCTCAGGCCTCTCTGTCTCTAGTGTGCTCTAGTGTCTCTCTCTCTCTCTCTCTCTCTCTCTGCTTCTTCTACCTCTATTTATAGGGAGTAATAATCCGTACTGAGGATTGGGATTATTTTCTGAACACGTACAGCATGAGATTAAGGTGATCTTGCACTGTAAATGGTGGGGGTGGTGGATGTTCCTTGAACAGGGCATGGAGACTGACCGATCTCTCTTTGTGTGAAATTGCTGAACAGTTGGAAAGATTAATCGTCTCTGTAGTCTGCCTGGTGCATTTATAATTGAAGAGCAAATTTTTGAAATTCACTCAGTCCATGGGACATGTTTCGGGGGAAATTTTCTGTGGATTCACTGGGTTGTGGAAATGTAATGAAGGTTCAGCGTTAGATTACATGAATACTGAGTGAATTTTGGTTCCTGATACTGTAACATATGATAAGTAAGCCAAAAATGGGCTGAGTTTTATAAATTCTCTCTTCGATTGCTTTGATTGCAGCATTAGAGCTCAAATTCAGTCTTGATGTCGAACAATCCTAACTAAATGTCATACTCCAATTATTTCCTTACTACTGAATAGTCTGATACAGGACCATGAACCAGGAGCTTATGCCAGCAACACCAGGCCACAAGACGGGAGGAGACTCTGGGCTCACACACCACAGGGCAGTGTGGGGGCGCTGGTTCGCTCATCTGTATGTTTTTAGGAGGAAATTCTTGGAAACAAAGTGGGAGTGGGGGGGGGGCACATGCAAACTCCTCACCTACATCGAACCAGGGGCTGCTTTCAAAATTCCAGCCCTGGAGGTGTGAGGCTTCACTGCTAACTTTTAATGTGCCTTTTTCTCTCCATAGATATCCAGGAGTACTATGAACTAACCGTTTTTGAGAACCGCGAACCCGGAAGACCGCTGACGCCCGTCCTGGTAGGGGATTGAACGTTCTTTATGGTTGGAATTTTATGTGAAAAACGGGGGCCTCTAGCACAGGGTTGGGCAATCTTAGCCAGAAAGTGCTGTTGTGTGTATGAGTTTTCATTTCAACTCTTTAATTAGATTACTAATTAGAGACCTGATTGGCTGAAGAGTCCTCACACCTGGGTTTCAACAGCTGACCTTAAGATTACCATAAAAATCCTGCATAGACGCCGTCCCTTTGCAGATAAGACCCCCCCCCCCCCCCCGCTCTAGCATCAAAGCTCCCTTTATGGTTGCAGACTCATAACCAAAACAGATACAAAAGAAAGTCTTTAAGTTATTGGTTCATGACTGATATTTCATTCAGGATGTTTTCTTTCCTTGTACCCAGTACTTTCTGTGATAGTGCTGGGTTAGCGATTATGAAAGATGGATGGATATTGGTTACTTCCTTTTTCCTGTGCTGTATCGAATTTTAAGCTTCTTTTTTTGTCATGCTGTGTTTAGTTTGTGGGCATTATATGTTGGACGTGCTAATCGCACTTATAAACTGAATGAAATTTTAATGAAAGTCTTGCTCTGATCTGTTTGGCAGTTTTACTCTGCAGTCCTGATTGCTACCCATGTGTGAAATTTTTACGTCCCTTGAAAGCACCACCAAAATGAATACATAATGTAATCAACTGCCCCCTGTTGCTCCAGAAAGGTACTACATGTTTGTCTGCTTCCAAAAAACATTAAGGAAACCAGTGGGATCAGACAATCTAGTTTGGAACACTCTTCATGATCTAATTACTCCCGAGGGCTTATGGTGAGGACAGTAGTGAAGTGTCTAATTAAGCAATTTTTGACTGCAAGCAAGTTTACTTCATGGAATAAGCAAATGTGCCTAATTCGGTCATCACCAGGAGAGAGAGAGTGAATAGTGATGACCGTTTTTATGAATAGGTGTATGATTTGAGCAGCTTGTGTTCTTTTGGTTGCCTATTGGATGGCTTTGGGGCCTTGTAGGATTGTGGGTTCGAATCACACCCCAGGTCTGCACTTGTTTGGCGTTTGCATGCTCTTTGCATGCGTTTGCATAGGTTTCCGCCTAGTACTCCAGTCTCCTCCCATATGTAGATGTACTAATGGAAACGTCACAGGAGATACTGCACATGTTACATTTATCTGCTTTTTTAAATAATCAGTCAGTCTTTTCGAATAGCATGTCCTTGCTTCCTGAGCACCTTGTCCTCAGTAATCAGTAGGCATTACAATGTGCTAGAGTTGAGTTGAATTGAGTTGTTCGAAATTTATTAGGATATGGGCTGAATTCTATTGAGGCACCAAAGTACTGGATTCACTGAATTCAGGTGTTTCATTCAGATCCATTGCCACAGGTGTATAAAATCAAGCACCTAGCCATGCAGTATCCTGGCATGCAAGTACTCAGTGAATTCAAGCACAGACCTTTCATAGGATGCCCCTTTGCAATAAGTCAGTTTGTGAAATTACTTCCCTGCTAGATATTTCGCGTTCAACTGTAAGTGGTTTTGGGTGGTTCCCAACCTTTTTTGGCCTGTGACCCCATTTTGACATCACAAATTTCTGGCGACCTCATTGACATTTTTTTCTCCCTAGAACTAGTTTTTGATCATGTTTGTTATACTATGTTGTAAATACAGAGTAGCCAATTTAGTGCACAAAGTATTTTCCTTGACCACATGTACAGTTAGGCGAGTTTGTCTTTGCACAGGATCGCAATCATTTTATTTGAACTCATTTATATGTATTATTTATTAATATTTATGAACGTGAAAGAATATGTTTGTTTAAGATTGTATGCGGTGTTTTAATCATAATTTTTAAAAGAATAATAATTAGTTGAAAAAATATTCTTTATCAGTAATTCTTTACTTTATTAATTACTAGACATTTCAGGGGACCCCATTTGAATTCCTGGCGACCCCAAGGTTGAAAAAGTAACAGAGCAGGTCACTGAGTGTTGAGGCCAACGTTCCGTTAACTCAGTAACTGCTGAGTTCCAGACTTCCTCTGGCATTAACCCCATTAACTATACGCTGGGAGCTGCATGGAATGGGCTTCCATGGCTGAGCAGCTGCATGCAAGCCTCACATCACCAAGCGCAGTGCCAAGCGTCGGTTGGACTGGTGTAGAGCACGCTGCCACTGGACTCTGCAGCATTGTGCCAACTGTAAAATTTGGTGGAGGAGGGATAATGGTATGGGGTTGTTTCTCAGGGGTTGGGCTAGACCCCTTAGCTCCAGTGAAGGGAACTCTTAATGCTTCCGCATGTCAAGACATTTTGGACAATTCTATGCTTCCAATTTTCTGGGAACAGTTTGGGGAAGGCTTTTTTCTGTTCCAGCATGACTGTGCCTCAGTGCACAAAGCAAGGTCCATAAAGACATGGTTGGGTGAGTTTGGTGTGGAAGAACTTGACTGGTTGCACAGAGCTCTGACCTCAACTCCACTGAACACCTTTGGGATGAATGGGCAGTCCACAGACTCACTCCAAAATCTTGTGGAAAGCCTTCCCAGAAGAGTGACAGCTGTTATAGCTGCAAAGAGGGGACCAACTCCATATTGATGCCTATGGATTTAGAATATGATGTCATAAAAGTTCCTGTAGGTGTAATGGCCAGGTGTCCCAATACTTTTGTCCATATAGTGTATTTTTCCCTGTTGACATCATAGTAGGGCAAGTGTTTGTGTTTCAATTATTTTGAGTTTTTGGAATTCGTTTCAACTTTTGATTGAACATTAAATGTTTATTGCATCAAGGGTATTGATTTACTCAGTATTTTAAACTGTCTGGCCACTGTTTTACATTAGTATACTTTTCCCACTTGTGTTGTCAGACATTCTCCACTAGAGGGCAGCACACCCCATAAAATCTGCAGTTTATTCATTTATTTCGTTAAACACTCGAGGGTTTCCAACCTTCCTGTCTAACAGAATCTGTATCAAATTTCAATTGAACGCAGCACTTTGGGTCTTGTTTTTGGAAACGACTGGTTATTTGCTTTTTTTTTTTTTTTTAAGGCAATAGCACCATACCTAAGCAAAGCCAAATTCACATGATTGCTTTTCAACTCCATGGATCCTCAGCACTGCCGAGAGATAATGAGGAGACGCTCATTGGCAGTTTGTATGAATTGCCTATGAGCCACCTGACAGGAAATAAAACATGAAGCTGATAAATATCATTTGGGGAGGATTTCCACTGATTTTTATGAGATTGGAATGGGCAGACTCACACAGATCACAGGGTGGCTATTTCTCTTGTGTTTACATGTGACTCTTTGAATTAGTGCCATAGAGTCTCAGGGGGAAAGTGTGTTTGTGTTTTGTGTGTGATGCATGTGTTTGCTCTGTGTGCTTGAGACTGCCTTTGTGGGAAACAAAGTGGTATGTTAGAAGAAAAAATGCAGTCTTTTTAAAACATGGAGATTATTTCGGTTATATTAAGAAATTACTAGAAGTGGTTTGAAGATGATCATGATTATTTATTCAATCAAAATACATTTTGAATATTTTCTAGGCATAATCTATTATGTACAATCAATACCTGCTTTTTCCACAAATAGATTTCAGTGTCTCTCTGCAATGTTGAGCCATGTGTACATACTAAACAATGCAAGATGGAAGGTGTCTTTGTGCTTGATTTTCTTGGGAACAGGTCTGTGTTTCTCAGTTTAAACTGTTTTTGTGCTGCATCATTGCTTCTTGCAGGGGGGAGGGGAGGCAGAGGGATGCTCGCGCTGTACGCTTTTTACTGCCAGTAATGCAACACGGATCCACACGCACCCCTGCTGTATCCCACCCATTGGTACAGCCCAGCATCTTAAAGATAAACTACATTCTAAAAGGATTTTATGAGATCTCCTTGTACTTTATACCCATGCAAAGATGTGCAACAAACAGCTGCTTTTGTCCAGGGAGAATAGCGATGTGACTCAGAATCAATGCAGGGACAAATGTGAGAGATCAATGCGAAATGATCAGTCTCCAAAGAAAAGAAACTGTTTTAGAGCTAAATAAATATTATCCAGTAGCTCATGCTTTATTCTCTTTACTGCCTGTTGTAGCAGAAGAATGACAGATGTTTCGTTGTGTCTTTTATAGTTTACCATAAAATGGGTTCTCTGCCCGTTTCACCCTCTGTGTGACCTTCCTACAGTCCGGTGACATTATGACCTTTTGTGACTCTCCTCTCCCTTCCCCTTTTAACCTCTGACCCCTGTTATGGTGGGCAAGTTCAGCTGTGAAGTTCTAAGCGAAACGGCGCTTTGTGGCTCGCGGATGCGCAGCTGCGCTTGCATTTGAATATTTATGCGCCCACAGATGCGGAAAATTGCATACAAGCGCAGGAGCACAGATCTGTACGGACGCCGAAATGAGACGTGCGCTCTGGGTTTCACTGACTTGCCCGCGCTGCAAAATTCACTTGGCAACGACCCGTTCCATCTCCACGGCAACAAGCATTGCTAAGGCAACAGCTGCACGATGCCACGGAAACAAACCCTATGTTGCGCACACATGCATACATACGGTGCTGCAGCTTCTCTGCCTTTCATTTTTCTTGTACTTCGTCGTCAGTCGTTTTTTTTGTCATAATAATCAGAGTAGCATAAACACTGATATGTCTGTCTGTCTCCTCCGTTTCTCCTTCCCACCATCGTTCTCTGTGGTTCTCTTTTCGTTCTTCTTCCATTCTCCTCTGTTCACGTTCTCCCCCCACTCCCCGTATGCTCTATGCTGAATTCCTTTTAAGTTCCCACACTCGCTCTCCCTCACTCTCTGCCTATCCTTCCATCCGTCTCCCTGTACTCTCTCTCTCTCTCTCTCTCTCTCTCTCACTTACGTCCATCATCTCCTCCCCTTTCCCGACTGCCTGTCCCCTTCCTCCTTCCATTCCTCTCCCTACTGCATCACTCTCACCCTCAGTCTCTCTTTTGTCTTTCTCTCTCTGTGGACCCGTCTCCTTCCCGGCTCACTCTTTTTCTTTTCCTCCTTCATCTTCCCCTTCCCTCCCTGCCCCCACCTCCCGTTTTCCACTCTCTCTTTCCCCATTATTCCCCCTTTTCCCCCTCTATCTTGCCCCCTTCTCCAGGATCTACCTGCCACGGACCCCGTCAGCAGCTGTCGAATCCTGCTCAGCCTCTTCTCCTCCACGCGTCTCCTCTCAAAACCAGCCTCCTTTTTTATACTCCCCCCACCCACCACCACCAGCATCCCTCTCTCTCTCTCTCTCTCTCTCACGTTCTCTCTCTCTCCCCCTCCATCCCCTTTGTCACACGCTCCCTCACTTTCTGTCTCCCTCCTCTCACCTCTCTCCTTGCTTCAGTCGGTCTAAAAGAGGGCAGAATAACAGGAGGAGGAGGAAGACGAGGAGGGCTAGGCAGGCTGACGGCGCGTGAGCGAGAGAGAGAGAGAGAGTGAGAGAGAGAGAGAGAGAGAGAGAGTGGGGAAGGCAGGGCAGGCCGAGGGCTCTTGCCTTTTTTCCACCTGTTTATTTTCAGTACCATGGACTGCCTCTGCATTGTGACAACCAAGGTAAGCTGACGCGCTTCAACAGGGGGGCTGGGGGGGGGGGTCTGAGATCCGGCACGTTTGGGTAAGGGGGGAGTAGGACGCGGCTGGGCTCTCTGGCTTCATGCTGTCCACATCTACCTCTGTCTCTGCCACCAACCCGCCTGCCTTCGTACTGTGTGCAGAGCATCCGGTGGCGACACCTTGTCCGTTTAGTATGCTGCTCGCTAAGCCCGTGATCAGCCAGGCGGCTCTTTTATATATGAAACATACGGGCGCCTGTATGGCCGGCTTTGGGCCCTCGCTGCCTCTAGGCCGGGGCCAGTGGCGTCTGGTGTCGTCCCGTCGGGGACGGTGGCTGCAAAGTAGATGGGAGCGTCAGGGTATACAGGAGATGTAACGTGTGAGGGAAACAGGCTAAAAAAACACGCTAAAAAAACCCCGCAGCACGCCGGACCCGGGTGAGCCGTGGGTTATGAATGCTAATGCAATTATGCTGTAATTTGGCAATCATGGGTGCGATCACGCTGCGAGGAAGATCCCCGACGCGGACCATTTGCGTGATGTCAGTGGCGGCACCGGCAGTGGCGGATTCTAGCCTGAGACGGATCACTGGCAGTCTTGCGGGTGATGGGATTTCGCTCTGGTTATCAAACTTGGGTTATCACGCTGGTCCAGAACGCCACACGGCTGGTTGTTGGGATGGAGACACATTCACGACTCTTGTACGGTCTTGTTTGGAGGAGCTGTTCATGGGGGGGGGGGGGCGTGTCAATGAACCCATGGAAGGAGGCTCCCCATTCAAAGTTGCCTCCTGTTGACCATTGATACAATCTGTAAGTACTTGTGAAATGTAATCGTGCAGATGTGCACTCTTGCACAACCTGGTGCGCAGCACCACACCTGAGCTCCCGTGTTAATGGTGTGCAGTCGGTGTCTTCACGCTGATGAACCGCTTCGGTTTGTATTGCCGCGCTTTTCATTAAACAAGCCGGGAGCTCCTTCATCAGTGCGCCCCCTGGGGACGGCTCGCTAAAGTGCATCGTTCGGCGCCTCACACATCCTGCACTGTACCAACCCGTAGCCTGACGTTTAGCGCATTGACCTGAAAGGTGATGGTTCAAATCCCAGGAGCCCTAGCGTGGATCCCTCAGGAGGGGTACTTAACCCGAATCGCTTCAGGTAAATAGACAGCTGCTTAAATGGGTGAAGATCCTTAAGTCATTGGCCCAGTGAGACACGTAGTTGCCCCTGCGGGTGATGAGGTCATGTTTGAAGTGTCTGCAGCCTCTGGGTGGGATTTGCAAGGCTTTTACATGGACAGCCTGTGGGTGTGTAGTTGGTTTATTTGCACAAACCAGAGACTTAGAATAAACTACACCAAGCCTCTACTGGTAATTATTTTAAAAGCGTGACTTTCTGGGCATCGGTCCTTTGGTCGCCTGACCCTCCCTTCCGTGTGGCATATTGCGATGTCGTCTCTTCGTTCTCTTCTACTGTTACATTCCTACCTCCATCTACAGGTCAAATAACTTCACTTGGGTAGTTTTGTCATTATTGCTGACGCTTTATCAAATCAAAGTTAACGCCCACTTTCCCCAGCTCCGCCAATAATGTGGCAGCTCTGCAGCAGGCATCACCTCATTGGTCAGCCCCTGTTGTACCACCAAGCTCATTTGACAACATGACCTTGTTATGTATGCAGTCTGTGTGGAGTTTATCTGTGGCTCTGCTAAATTGTGGTGCCATTGTCCTAAACACAGATAAACAAGTTTGTATTTTTCTGCTGATTATACTTGTGTAATATCTGTTTGATGTTAAATAGTGGAATAGCAAAAAGAATATAAATAAAAAATTTACTCCAGCAGCATTTAATTTGTTGCCGTCCTGGAAAGACAGGCGGTAATGTAGAAGTGTTTTGATTTATACGCCGTAAAAGAGAATATGGCAGTAAAGTCAGTCATTATTGGAAACCAAAGTTAGTAGGTGTGTATGCTCTGCTCACATTGAAGGGATGACTTAGAATTGTCTTTGACCATCCAAGAGTGTTTGCATTTTGCAGAGAAAAGGGATACTTTTTCCTCCACTGTGCCATCAATGCCAGTGAAAGCTGGGAGCCATTTGGAGAGTCAGACTTCCTCATACTGCCAGCTGAAGTGACCTTGGAGTATAGAGTTTAGATAAGTCCTGTGTGTGGGAGTGTTTTGTGCCCTTAGTAGTGCTATATGGTAGCTGACAGAGAGCAGGAGGGATGAGGTGTGTTAGAGGTGACAGGGAGGTGTGTAGCGGTTTACAGGCGAGTTGGACTGGTCTGATGGTACGAGCCAGTTATCAGCTCTGGTAGGAGTCCAGGTTGGAGGTGGTGACCTGGGTCTGCATTCTGGTGGGCGGGATGGGTCGGGCTGTCATTTGTGCGGTTTGTTCATTCAGAACAGTCCAAGTCGCGTTGGATGATACCGTTGATGGCAGATGAATGATCCGTGGGCTGAGGCACAGACTGGGTTGTGGCTGGTGGTCAGCCGCCCCAGGAGAGAGATCAGGGAAGCCGCATTCGATACAGGGGACTCATGCATTTTGGCTGAAGGTGAACGTTCACAGAACTGGGGTTGTAGAAGGAGCCATGCAGCAAAAGAATGTAGGATGTACTGTAGGGAGGATGTAGAAGACGGCTATGCAGAACCCCAGCAGAGGCAACTCACGGGACAGGTCACATGACAGGTCTTATTTGAGGAATTTAAGTTAAACCAGTTGTTGTGCTTTCCTGTGAAGACATGTGCATTAACTTGGCTACTACCTACACAGGAGGTGCAAATCGATATTTTAAGAATTTAAAGTAGCATGAAGATCTAAATTTGATCTGGTGATGAAGCCCGGTATACTGCTGTATGGCCCTGCAGCAGTGTGAGCTATCAGAGCTGCTCAGATACAGGGTCACACGGGGGTGCCCACGTCACTTGCTGCTGTCACTGGAAACATCCACGCGTACAGCGTGACAGGGAGTCTGTGCCCACTGAGAGTTTGAGAGAACATCAATAAGTGTCTGTGTGAGTATGCACAGTGCGTCTGTCTATGGGTGTCTTTAAGGAAGGGATTTATTTTCACCCCTTTTCTTTCCCACTTTTCTCTCGTTTTACATAGTTTGTAGTCTTGCACACTGACTATTAGCCTCGATGCTGTACCAATCTTATCGGGGAACACTATTAAACCGCATGTGGGAACAATAGTCAAATCAATGTGGATACTGAAGTCAACCACATGCAGGAGCAGTATTCAAACCATTGTGGATCCTGTATTCATCCACATGTGGGGACAGTTCAAATCAATGTGGACACTGTACTCATCCACATGTGGGAACAGTTCAAATCAATGTGGACACTGTACTCATCCACATGTGGGGACAGTTCAAATCAATGTGGACACTGTACTCATCCACATGTGGGGACAGCATTTAACTTGCTGTGGCCTCCCTATTAAACCCTATGTGAGAACTGTAACTTATGGGCACTGTGGGAAATGCACTCGACTACATGTGGGAGTTGTATTAAGCTCATTGTGGGCACTGTACCCAGCCTAGTATGGTGACTAAGCTGTGTTTTGTTTTAGTGTCCAGGTAAAAATGCTGAAATTGCTATACAGAACTGACAAGGACCCAGACACATTTTTAACCACTGATCATCCCACTGTGTCCACAGTTCCAGGTTTCAGGCTGGTTTAGTCAACTGTATTTCTCTCATTACACTGAAACCCTCTAGTCCTCATACTGTATATATGCGTGTTTATTTTGTATCTCAAGTTTCAGTACTGATATCATCGTAGAGCAAATAAACAAACTGTTATTTTTATTTATCGAAATGGCGAGTTTAAGGCGAGTTTCATTCCATTTATTCCTTTGTGTAAAAAAACCTGTCTATCAAGGAAGTGACATCATTCCATGACACAGTGATGTCACCACCCTTGGAATTTGATGGCTGATCCAGAGAATATTCTGTACATATATTCAAAATTCCTAATCAGTTTCATCCTGCAGTCACATTGATTTCCTGGTTAGTCAGTTGGGTCTGTCTCATATTTTACCAGCTTTTCTCGATCTGTTTCCATCTTCACAACAAAATTGTCAGATTTAAAGCGTGCATTCACTGTGTACAGTTTTCTCGTATGCGAGTGTGTCAATAGCTTAATGACTTCCTAAGTAGTTCTGTGCAGCTAAAATGTTAATCCCTTCTTTTGACAGTTAGTTCATTCCAGTCATCATCCAAAATTCATAGCAAGAGCCTCTGACACATAATGGTAGGAGTTCCCTTGACCTGTGGTGTCATAAGCTGAGGGGGGGGAGGAGGCTCTGCATAAGAGTCCTCTATAAGACGCGTCCTCCGTGGGGCACGACGGGCCCCGCATATCACACGCTGCGTACGAGTCCCCTGTAAGACGCGTCCCTCCTGGGGCACAACAGGTCCCGCATATCACACTCTGCATACGAGTCCCCTGTAAGACGCTCCCTTCCGGGGCACGATGGGCCCCGCATATCACACGCTGCGTACGAGTCCCCTGTAAGACGCTCCCTCCCGGGGCACGACGGGCCCCCATATCACACGCTGCGTACGAGTCCCCTGTAAGACGCTCCCTCCCGGGGCACGTCGGGCCCCCATATCACACTCTGCATACGAGTCCCCTGTAAGACGCTCCCTCCCGGGGCACGTCGGGCCCCGCATATCACACGCTGCATACGAGTCCCCTGTAAGACGCTCCCTCCCGGGGCACGTCAGGCCCCGCATATCACACGCACTGCTCTTTCAGCACCTTTCAGCACTTGTTAGCTTCTCAAAGCCATGCTGCGGCATTGGCGTGTTTGGCCGATGCTGATAGGAGGGGGCGGGATCCTCCTTGCGGACCGTGAGTCCTAAATGGAAACGTTGACATCCGTATAAGAGTGTGGGACTCCACTCTTCGATGGTCTGTCTTCTCGTTCTGCCTTCCTACTCTCTGTATCTGTTACTCAGATTCAGAGGCTGCATGGTCGTGCAGTGAACACTGACGCCGCGTGAATGACGCTGCGTCTCCATACGCATCATTACTGGGTATTACTCTGTATTTTCTTGTTGACTCCTGTTGCTGGCACCAATGCTAAGTTAGCCCACTTTACATGTATTTATTTATTAGATTATTTCAAGCAATGCAGGGTTAGTCAGTCACTGGAGCAATTCGAGTTAAGGGCTTTGCTCAGGGGCTCGACCGCAAAAATCACTCTGCCAGCCTCGGGATTTAACCTGCCAACCTTCTGATCAGGGGCACGGAGGCCTAACCCGCAGAGCTGCACACCACCACCACGTCTTACTCTTTGACCCTTTCTGGTTCTCCCATTATACCAGTCTCATTATCTGCTTTACAGTGTGACTGCACCCCCTTTTCCCCAGTATGCTGTGCTGCTAACCTGAATCCCCCAGTATTTTGGTGTGCTACATGAATAATCCCAGTTCCCCAATTATCTAGTGTAACTAATCCCAGTATGTGAAAATACCATGGAATTAATTTTGCTCGCCCAAGCTAAGAAACGGTTTACCAGTATATGGTGCAAACGATTTCTGCTTCCCAGTATTATATGTGACCGGCACTGGTTTTTCCCAGTCTGCTTGTGTAAGGATGGCTTCTGACTGATTGCAGTTCATGCAGTGTATTGAATAACCAGCCCCCGAAGAGCGCTTTGCTGATGGAAGGCTCCGCTCTCCTCCTACCCCCCAAGCACTGCTCCCTAGTCCAACATCCCCCCCCCCCATTAGGTTTTCTCTTTGCCTCCTCTTCCCGGCCCCCCTTTACCCTTCCTCCTGCACTGCAGATCCTCACCCCAACCTTTCTCTTTCCCTCGCGACTCCTTTCATAATTAAAATGTTTCCTCCTGGGACTTTGTCTTCCTTTACTTACCAGAGATGGCGGCCGCCAGTGAACTGCGCTCTGCCCCTTTTCATTCTTCCACTTCCCGCGCGTTTCGTCTCCCCGGTAAAATCCAGATTCACACAAACATCTATTGAGTCCTTGTTCACTTCTATTAACTCCTGTAGGCAAATGAGAAAATGGCTCATTATGATAATGATGGTCGTCCCGATATCGAGAAGCTCGTGTACCTCACATGTTCTTGAATGTGTGTGTGTGTGTGTGTGTGTGTTGACTTGGCCAGCTGGTCATTTACACAAATGACAGGTGCTTTGTCAATTTCACCCTGAACTAGAGGCCTCGCATTGTCCGTCTCCATCTAAACAGCCCAATGTCGGTAGAGTGCCCTAGGAATGCTGGGATATGTTTTGTTGGCTGACTGTAAGACACTTAAAGAAAGTGGCAATGACTGATTAATGGAGCAGTAGAGCAACAGTAGGAGAGTCGATGTAGTTAAAGAGGTTGGAAGTCTGATATGCCTACCACTGAGATTTTAATATGAATTTGTGGATCCCCGAATGAAGAGTGTAAATGGGTAATATGATAAATGCATCTGGTAGGAGAATGAATAATGTAATGTATTATAGTAAGTGGGACAGGCGCTGGAAGCTGGAGAAGCCGTGGTGTCATGGTTCTCTTGTAGGCAGAGCAGTTGAGCCCTAGTGAAGGGGTGCGGACTGTTGTGAAATAGGCTTATTTTCAAAGAATATCTCTTGGCGTATTTGTAAGCTTTTTGTCCTTTTTTAAGAGCTTGCTGGAGTCATCTTCAGGGTGATCAAGGGTTTGGATCTTCTGGAAGGCGTTCTCCCAAACCTCGAGCCAAGAAAACGAGAAGCATCTCCGAGCCGCAAACTGCCTGGAATATTGGATGTATACATGTCATGTAAACTGGATTCTCTTAAAAATACCCGTGTAAAATAGCATCCAAACCCCTGGCAGGTTTCCCCGTGTTCATTTCTGTCTTTCCATGAGAGAAAATGAATTAAATTATTGTAAACCAATTACAGTAAAATTGTTTGCCTAAATTAGTATGAATTATTCGAGTCGCGTGTCTTTAATCTGAATAAATTCAATATCCAGAAAATTTCACTGCAATAAGAGAGCAGTGCACGGTTGGCCAAGCCAGGCAGGAACTGGCCAGGTTCCTGTTCGTGAACGCGTCTATAAATATGTGAAAGTGACTGTGATGATCTTACTCAGCACGCCAGTCTTTTTTTGTCTTTTCATTGCATCACTGATTCATCTGTCATATCAAATGATTTGTGTTCATTCCTTGAAGGGATTGAAATCTGCCGCCGTTGTTATGTGGTTGCCGCCATGGTTGTAGCAAGCATAGGGTTAAGGGTTTGTGACATCATTGTTTATGGGGAATGCTATTGGCTGGTGTCAGGCCGGGCGCTGCTTGTGTATATATTTGATATCATGCCTATTAGTTTTCCTTACTTCTTTCTGGGTAGAAATGACTTGAGTATAGATATGTGTTCACAACTTTTATGATCAGCACCATTAATTATCTTGCTGCACAGTGTGATGTTTGATGTGGGGGAAAATGCCTTTTTTTTCTTCTTCGAATGTGTGGGGAACTGCTGCTGAAATTTCACATTTTACCTGCTGGTTACACTCACCGCTGAAGCATCTTTGTCTCCGCCTTTGGCGTCAGTGTTAGTGTTTTTCTGTGTGCTGCTGTAGCTTGTGACCTGCGGAAGATGGTATTGTACTGATTGTACTAATGTGTGAAAATTAGCAGTGCATTCATTGGTGTAGCGTGCTTGCAGGGCTGATTCTAGGATTTTTTTTAAGGTGGGGGGCATATGAGGGGCCATATATCATGCAGAGGGGCAAACCTTACCATTAGCCAATGATGTGATTTGAATCTGTGAGTTATAAGGGAGGGGGCACTCCTGGGGCCAATCAGCTTTTGCTGTGGGTCTCTGTGGCCCTGCCCTGGTATTCACTCCTGGGTGGCTGCGTGGGTAGCACTGCTGCCTCATACCTCTATGGTTTGGAGTTTGAATCTCACCCCTGCTTTGGATATATGTGGAGTTTGTCAAACCCAGGTTTGGTTTCCTCCTGCTGGCAGGTTTTATTGATATCTCTTGATTGTGCCTTTCTCTGTGTGCCCTGTGATGGACTAGCATCTCCCTATGCTTCCTGGAATAGCACCACCCATGACCCTGTAGAGGATGAATGGTTGGAAGACAGACAGATAGATTTGGTAGTGCAGTCCAAATGTGAGCGCAGTATTGGCACAGGGCTGGCACGGTATTCAGGCAGTATTGACTAGAGTGTCAGAATTTAGCCTTTGTTGATGTCATTCTTAAACCTGATAGGCAGAGGGTTCACTGAAGGTGACTGTAGCATCAAGATGTGCCCTTGACTCTCGCACTAACCCACTGTCCTTGTGTCAGGCTCCATCTGGGCGAGTCTCCTAGTCTGTGCCCTTTTTCACCTGGAAGTTTCATGGTGTTTGTGTGTGTGTGTGTGTGAGTGTGAGGATCTCCTGCTAAGTGTCTTTCCTTACCTGGGGCTGCCAACATGTGTATGCAGGGCCCATGGGTATACCATTTAATTGGGCTGCTTGGCCAATCAGGGGGTGTGTGGGTGTATCATTTTATTTGACTGCTTGAGCAATCAGGGGACATGTGGGTGTACCCTTTAATTGGGCTGCTTAGCCAATCAGGGACTTTGTAGGTGTTCCCTTTAAGTCACGCTTTCTGGCCCCCCGCTGACCTGAATGCCTCTCACTTCTCAGCCTGGTAATGAGGAGCGAGCTCCACCTGATCCAGGGCAGGAGGGGGACAGCGAGGGCTGGGGGGGGGGGGGGGCCANNNGGGGGACATGCCCGTGGAGGAAGCCTGAAGCTAGCTGGCTGGATGGATGAGCCCCCAGTCACTGGGGAACTCTCTCCACCCAGTACAGCTCAGTGTGCTTCCCCATGGCAGCAGCCATTACATTTCTCACTAGCTTGTTGACAAAGAGCTATCCAGTGAAGCACAGCTATTGTTTTGTCCCCCCCCCCCCTTGGACGGGGATGGGGGTGCGCATTTGGCATCGGCATCTCACAAGGACTGTCAGGGCCTGGCCAGCGTTGGCAGTGAGTGACGCTGCTGCTCCAGGACCACACACAGAGTGTAAAATGGCTCTGTGGCGGATAGGCTGTCATCGGCTGTCTTTGGGTCTTCATCTGCGCCTGTCCACCTGGGTGCATTCTTATATGCGTCCATACTGCCACGGTTCCGTCTTGTGGATTCATTTGATATTGTGCTCTGAACAACAAACTACAGAGTAACAGCTGAATCACATTTGCATTCAAAGCATGTGGACTTCCTGGACATTGCACAATGGCCTCCATCCACTAACCAAAGCGCGCACGCAGTTCACACACACAACACTGGCCTCCAAGCTTCCTCCCCTGGAACAGAAGCTCTAGACGTCAAACATTTTATACATATTTTTTGCCCTCCTTCAACTTTTTCCACACCTCTGACTGGTTAGAAAGTCGCGACTTCATCGTGGTCACCAGTGATAACCGGCACAGATTTGACCTATGTGCCTAGCTTGTGACCTATGTGCCTAGCTTGTGACCTATGTATTTAGCTTGTGACCTATGTGCCTAACTTGTGACTTTACCACTCTCCAAAAAAATGCCATGAATAAATTCTGGCGTACTTGTTATCAAAACAATAGAGTGAAAAATCAAACCCGCATCTTCTATTTTAATGAAAATGATTTACCTACCATTTATTTACGATTTTAAACTTTATTCCATCTTAACTCTTCATTCTGTCCTAAGCAGGCCAACACCCATAGCGTTACAGTTATATCGACAGTAAGTTTGCCCTTGTGATTGTGGCTACACTCAACTGATCATTGTATATAAAATCGACTGGGTTGTCTAATCCTCACAGAATAAGGGAAGTTCTAGCTGTAGAAAATTCCTCGGTACTAATACTGAGGAAGATCTCTGGGTGATTTCCCAACAGGCAGGTGCTGTGTTCGGACCTTGGTGAGGTCTGGGGCAAGGCATGTGGGCCGGAGTCACCGAGGGGAGGGGGAGAGAGAAAGAGACATGCACACACACAGGAGCCCTGGGCTGTTTGTGGTGCGTAACAAACTGCAGTGTGCTCACTGGACTCTGAAGGAGCTCTTTATGTGAACAGCAGGAGCACACAGAGGAGAAAGGCCTTATGGGTAGAAAAATAAACAAGTTCTGTTAAACAAGTGTGATCATTTAAGAGAGACAAACACACAGCTAATGTTTTGTTTTTATTCCATCCACCCATCCATCCATCCATCCATCCATCCATCCAACATAGCAGTGTGTCCATCACTGGATTTCAGGGCATGAGGGTGGAATGGTGGTCAGTCTCAGAGCACAAGGCAGGGACATCCAGGAAGGGATAATTAATAAACAAATAAATATAGACAAATAAATAATAATAATAGTAATTGATAATCGGTTTTGAATGTACTCCAGATCTCAGTCAGATGACTTGCATTAGATCTTGCCAGAAGAACATTCTGCAAGACATCTGGCGAGACGTTCAGACCATAATGAGGGTGAGCGACTCGGCGTGTGCTAATAGTACGTCACATGATACTCAGAGTGAGCTGGCACGGTAAAAATGAAAAGATCTCAGCAATAAACTGCTGTGATTTAGCTTAATGATAAAATAATTTGTCTGTGTAAAAATTTTTATATTTTCTTTTTCAAGTAAGAAAAAGAAAGCCTTTACAACTGGCGAGACAGGCAAGAGTTTAAAGGGGCTCTGGGACATATATCATCTCACTAAGAATTTGAAACATATCACTGCAATGATCACCAAGCCCCCCCCCCCCCCACCAGGCAACCATCACCTCGATTTTTCATGACCTGCATGAAATTAATCGATTAGCTTCATTACCTTAGTGTGTTTTCCCATAAGTTGCCTTCCTACTGGTATTGACAAATCTGTGTGTGTGTGTGTGTGTGAGACGACCAGAATAAGCACCACGTGTAAATGTCTCACAGATGTATCACATCAGGGATCATTTGTTCCTCGTCTCCCCTCTCGCAGCAGAGGTGTCAGACTCATTGTTACGCAGCAAACATGCTCACCTGCATCCTGTTCCTCATGAGCTGCCCTACATTAGGAGTCAGAGTGGGGTGCAGGCAAATTACCCGCCGCTTAAATGTTATTTATGTATTTTGCAGGCCGGTCTCCCGCCACAGTGATATGCATGGCTTTTGTTTTGCACTTTTTTTTTTCCTTAGGTCAGTCGTTTCGTAAACGATTTTTCAGCATTGCGTAAAGTAATAACAGAAGTTACATACAAGTGCAATCTTCTGTTCAGATGTTCCGCTTCCTTTTTTTAGCATTGATTTATGGCTGATAAGAATTTTTACGTTTAAAAAAAAATAATTCTATGAGAAGGAGAAAAGTCTTTTGTACCGTACAGCAGCAAAAAACTCAAAGATTCACACAGTACCATGCTTGGGATTTGAATGATGCCGAGACCAGTGTATCACCTGCTGTAGCCTATAGGGGGCACTAGTGCAGGAACAGACTGGGCTATGCTCGTAATGTATGATCACTGCCGACTGTGGAAGTGTTGTAGGTGTTTCATGAGCTTTAGGCATCCCACAACAGTTTCTTATTTTTTTTGAAAAATGTCTACAAAGGCTCTTGTTATCCAGTAATAAGATCAATGGAAGTTGCATTCCCTGCAAGTGTGTTTTTAAGAAAACAGACAAAGAAATATGTTAGGTCCTTGTAATCTGAGGCGTACCACATGGTTATGTATTGGGCCCATTCAATTTAGTGATATACAAAACACACTTATAAAAAGTCAGAATTGTAGAATGAATTCCTGGATCAATGCAAAGTGTTTGTGGAAGCAAGAATGTACAGTACAGGTACAGTATGTTTTTGAGAGATTTAGGCATTAATGTGGATACCTTCATGTCTCCTGGGTAGTACTTGAGAAATACACACAGGATTATAGAAATCCCGGGATATTTCTGTACATGTATAGGATTTAGGTCCAGTAACTGAGGCTGCTCAATGAAGAGGTAAGATTTCACATAGAATATTCCAAGCAATTTTGGTGACCCTGCTACAAAGTGGGAATTCCAAAGACCAATTGGTGTGATGATAGGTTTTACTTGACAGTAACAAGCACTGAGTCTTCTCAAGCAGAGGTGACCCAGTGCAAATCTGGTCAAACTATATGAGCCTATAAGGGGGACACATGAGGTCAGCCCAGGCTAATGGGGGTTTGGAATGATCCCCCTGGTTGAGTAGATCAGGCACAGTCTTTACAAGGGACGAGACAGGCAAGAGTTTACCATCACTTAGAGATAAAGACGTGGAGGACAGCCTAAACAGACTCCTCTAATTCTTATGTTCCTAAACAGACTTCTCTATTTCTTATGTTCCTGTTGCATATTTTTCCCACTTAGGTCGATACACTGTTTATGGAGTCTTCAGAAATCTAAGTGGGTGTGGTCCTGGTTGTATCGATGCTACGAACTGGTGGCGCTTATATGTTATCCCCGCCCTACCGTTGTGAGATTCTTCTTTCTGTGTGTACTTCCTAGTGTTCCATCCGCATACTCTGTTCAATCAGGGCCTTTTCAGCAATTCCACCCCTTGCACCTATATTATTGTGAGCCTCTGTCCTTCCCTGCTTATCTATCGCTTCATTTTGTCTCACATGTGGCTTCTAGAATTTCTCGCTAAGATAGTCTTCTTGGCTCATTGGGGCTGGTGCAGTCTTGCCAAAGTGTTTATAGATCCAGTGAAGACATGGGAGCAGATGTCGGCCAGATCGATACAGAGCACACCCCCTCCCCTCGCAATGCAGAACACACCCCCTGCAATAGAGCACACCCACCACATTGCAGAACACACCCCCTCAATATAGAGCCTATGGCCTGCATTGCAGAACACACCCACTGTAATGTGAAACATACTGCTATTTAGGGCACACCCCCTGTAGTATAGGGCACACACCTTGTAGTATAGGGCACATACCCTGCAGTACAGTGGACATCCCCTGCAGTACAAGGTACACACCCTGTAGTATAGGGCACACCCCCTGTAGTATAGGGCACACACCTTGTAGTATAGGGCACATACCCTGCAGTACAGTGGACATCCCCTGCAGTACAAGGTACACACCCTGTAGTATAGGGCACACCCCCTGTAGTATAGGGCACACACCTTGTAGTATAGGGCACAAACCCTGCAGTGTATGGGACACACCACCTGCAGTACAGGGCACAAACCCTGCAGTGTATGGGACACACCACCTGCAGTACAGGGCACACACCCGGCAGTATAGGGCACACACCTTGTAGTATAAGGCACACACCCTGCAGTACAGGGCACACACCCTGCAGTACAGGGCACACACCCTGCGGTATAGGGCGCAAACCCTGCAGTACAGGGCACACACCCTGCGGTATAGGGCACAAACCCTGCAGTATAGGGCACATACCCTGCAGTTTAGGGTATACACCTTGTAGTATAAGGCACACTCCCTGCAGTATAGGGCACACACCCTGCAGTTTAGGGTATACACCTTGTAGTATAGGGCACACATCCTGCAATATAGGGCACACATCCTGCAGTTTAGGGTATACACCTTGTAGTATAAGGCACACTCCCTGCAGTATAGGGCACACACCCTGCAGTTTAGGG
>JAABNX020000002.1:11562082-11589648 GCA_015163995.2 Mormyrus lacerda | reverse complement strand
ATACCGGGGGGGGGGTGGTATCCTTCAAGGGAGCTGAGGAACATGACAGAGGAGCAAACAACCCAATCAGCTATGGGAAGAAGGAGAAATCAAACAGGGAATCGGGGAGGTGGATGAGCAGGGTGCGGGAGGTGGGGGGAGGGGCGACAGTGCCGCGGAGAACGTCTATATGGATTCACAAAACGAGGAACAGGTGGAGTGAATGAGCAGATGCTTAGCTACCTGGCTATGGTGAGCACACCGCCTTACAGTGTGCTGTGCGGTGAGCCGTTTTTTTTTAAACAATACGTGGCTTTTGGTTAAATGTATTTTTCGGTTAAACGTCTCATCTTTTCCTTCATCTCGGACTCCTCGCTGCTTAGATTTCCTCCCCCACAGCCGGTTTGTTTTTCCGTTTTTCTTCCTCCCTCCCTGCTTGCACACACACACACACACACACACACACGTACGCACACACACGCGACACCCTGACCTTCAGCCCACAGCTGTACACACTCTGTGCACGCAGAGGAGAGGAGAGAGAGCTCGTTCGAACACGACAGCAGTGCAGGCTCCCAGATCGCTCCCTCACACACCTACACGCACCGGCCTACACACGCGCACATACACGCACATACGCACACTCACATGTACATACATGCACATGCACATATATGCCCCCACTCAGTGTTCTGCATTAAATCTGTAACTGTTTTTTCATCGTTATTGGCGTGTGGCTTGGTGTGAAGGTGTGTGCGCGCGCAAACACATACACACACACACACACACACACACACACACACACGCACACACACGTGGGCTCCTGCACCCTGCATTTCCTTGTGGTTTTCTGGGTGTGTGATCCGGTCCCGATGCTGCAGGGGCAGGGTGGCAGCCAAGCGCCAATCTCTGGTGGCTACTGGGATTTCCCAGGGTTCACGGCGCTAGCCCCACTGTTAACCTTCTGACCAATCAGCATCTGCTGTTTACTCCGTATGAAAACATGACTGCAGTAAGCGTTACTAAAAAATACCCAGCGTTTTCATTAGATTTATAGTACATGGATATTACCTACTACTAATGAAACCCTATAGCTATTATTTTTATATACTCTATAATTACTTTATATATTGTGCCTTTTGATGGGATAGAACCCCATTCTAGGTATACCCAGCCTCGTGCCCGTAGCTTTGGGGATAGGGTTAGTGCCCTGTGATCCTGCATAAGACAAGCGGGCATGGAAAATGGATGTATAGTTTACATATCAATAATTTATAGAATTTTCATCTGACATTTTTATAAGTAAATTAATTATTTTACCTTAAAACAAATATTCAAAGGTACAACAGCCGGTTCTGCATTATCCTTAATCCTTGCCCTTCTTGCTGCTTTGCTAATCTCTCACAGTTTGAGCCAGGCATCTTTCCGTCTCTTGCAGTCAGCGTGCCGACGTGGGGCTGAGCGTGGTGTTAAGCTGCTCTCGAGAGCATGCTGGCAAAGGGAGCTGACGTGAGCCAGGCCTCCAGACGGAAGGTTTACGTCCACGGGCATCTAATGCCTCGTGATGTGCGACTGTGGCAGATGACGGGTGGCGTCATGTCCCACCGAGGCTCTGTTTTGCTTCGGAGAGCGAGAGGCTCATGGGGAAAACAGAGAAGACTCTTTCCTTGCCTCAGCGGGACCCAACTGGTCATGTGACGGAAATTTCCTGTGGCACACTGACCCACTGGTACAGTTCCTTGGCTCTCCCCTCTCATTGCCTCTGCTGAGCACTGTGGATTCAGCTGGTACCATATAAGGTCTGAGCTGAAAGGTGATTGGCCCTCCGGGGAGCCCCCTCTCCTGTCACTCACTGATTTAAAACATATCATTGGCTAATGACAAGGTTGGCCCCTCTGTAAGAATTATGGCCCCTCTTATGACCCTCACCTTAAAAAAAAGCCTCTCCTCTTGGGATCTCCCCTTTGGGTTCAGGGTAAGGCAGGGCGTGAAGCGGGTCCCGTTCACCACTTACTGTGGACATGCCTGAAATGGCGGGGTGATGTCATTGCGCTCTTTAATGAGCCGTGCATGAACGCAGTGAACCTCCCACTCCTGATATATTAATATCATACATACACTAAATACTGAACCAGAGGTGATAAACATTCACCTTTTCTTATTCGTTATTCATAATCAGGCACTAATTAAAAGCTTGCCGGGTGGGGGCAGTGCCCCCCCCTCCCCGGTACTTCCTGCTGCAGCCCCTTAAACACCATACTGTATACCCTTCCCTCCCCCACCACCTCCCTCCCTCCCTCTCTCTCCTTCTCTGTTGCTCTTCCTCCTCGGTCTCTGAGGGAGTCTCTCTCGCATGGCAGTGATGGAATCCTAGCTCTCGCCTTCTCTCAGAGGTCTCACTGCGCCACTGGCCTGCCTCCTGGCATCACAGTCACGCTGTAACAGTGTTGCAACATCAATATAACAATACAGAAGCGTTCCGGAAGGATTTTGTCAAAGTAGCATAATAACGAGTAGTTATGTATCTATGGGTACTACAAAACCGCATCGTTAACCTCAATATTCATTCATCCATCTATGATAACTGATTATCGTCGGTGGCAGCGAGCCCGGTGATTGCCCCAGGATGCAGGGGATGCCCTGGATGAGATGCTTGTGCCCACACACACAATGGGCAATTTAGAGACACTGGTTCAGGTACCTGTATCTTTTTGGATTGCGGGAAGAAAAAAAAAGAGTAGCTGAAGGAAAATCTTGTGAACGAGGAGAATATGCAAATACTGCACTCAGCGCCAGGGTTGGGACTCGAAGTCAAAGCCCTACCCACTGGATGTCCCCATGTGGCAGTTTCAGGTATAAACGCAAGTAATGTCACTGCATCGGGCTGAACCCGTGGCGTCATCAGGGGTGGCATTACAGGCGCTGAATGGAGGCGCAGCCAGTCAACAGCAGTGAAAATTGGAGGGAAGGACCGTCACTGGCTTATCTGTTCCCGCATGTGTGTTTACCATTTCTATCCTCCACGGCTGCGGTGCGGGAACATAAGTCGTGCGAAAGCACAGAAACCGGCCTGCCGTGGTTTGGTTGCCGCCTGAGATCGAATCAGGCTGATTTTTTTCAAATCTCAGGCGGTTTTTGGGTTTAAGTGAGTCGTCCGGACCACCGAGCCATGCTCTTCTCTGCCTGGCCAGCTCCCACGCTGGGTGCCTTTTCATAGCCGTTGGATTTGCCTCGTGTTCCCATCGCAGGGCCGAGTCTGCCAGGTGATCCGAGGGCTTCACTTTGGCGGGCAAGTTAGGCCTGATAGGGAAAAATGTAATAAGTGATGCAGAGCTGGTGCTATGTGTAGCATTGTTTTGCTGCTTTTTTTATAGGATAACAACACATACCGGCTTTACTTAGAGGAGGTGGGTCCAAGCAAGTAGAGGAGATGGGGCTAAGAGATCTGATTGGTTGGTCCTGACTCCTCTAGTATCTTGACTCCACCTCCTCTGTAGTGGGAGTGGTTATCTCTCTGAACCAATCGTTTTTCCTTCTAACTTCAGTATAAAACTCCCATGAGCATTTTTCTACTGGGCAGCAAGAGGATAATTAGCCAGCTTGGGGTATCACCGGAAGGTTGCTTGTTCACGTCCAATGAGGTGACATGAGTCATTGGCTTCCCGTCCTATTAAACCTGTGCGTCTGGTTCGACTCGCTGTGTATGCACCCAGTGGCTAACTAGTGCCTTTGCAGTCATTCTGTGAAATCTGAAATCGGAAACGTTCTTGCTACTCTTGGCTGTAGTGGATAGCAGTTTTGTCTTACACCCCCAGGACTGGGGGTTCAAATCTGGCCCTTGCTCTGTGTGTGTGTTGCATTTGCATATTCTCTACTCTCTGTTGCAGGGAAAAGTTTTCTCCTGCAGTCCAAAGACGTGCAGTTAAGGGAAGTGGCATTTTCAAATTGCCCGTAGGATATGATTGTGTCTGCAAGAGTGCATGTCTGAATGCGAGCCCTGTGCTGGGCTGGCATCCTGTCCTGGGAATCCACCTGCCTCTTTCCCATTGCTTCTTGCACCCCCTGCTGGAAGACGAATGGTAATGCGACTGCCAGAAGGCAGGGCAGTAGCAGGAACATGTTTACAGGAAACTCAGGTCAGGTGATCATCCTTAAACAAAATAAAAGAATGAGGATTTATAGATATAAAGACCCATAATGGAAGGGGAACTGTAAATGTGGTCGGTTGTTTCACCATTCGATCAACCGGTGTCAGGGTGTTCAAACGTACCCAAGTACCAACCTCTGCACTCGACATCCTTTTCCTGCCAATCCCACGAAATCCCATGTGTCACAGTGACATAATGGGTTGTGTTAAGATAGGTACAAAACAGTCACATTCGTTATTTGCCGGACTTGACACTGGGAAAAAAACCTGTATTTAGTATATCTCTACCTTATGATCTTGAATGCACTGCTGTTTAACTCACAATCTGTTCCTATTTACCTCTGGAGTGTGTCAAACCCAAGTCACACATAATTACTAGCTGTGCACCAGCGATGTCTCTCGTTAGATCCTGGCATGTGATAATTTAACCTGTTATTATAAGCTATGTTCAAAAACAGCTGCATGTTCATCACCCAGGGCCTTGAAACCTGTTGAAACTGAACCAGCTGTCTGTAAACGATTTGGGCAAAATATGTGTGTTATTTCCAGAGGCCTACAGGATCGAGTTTCTGGTCCTTCTCCATGATTTTACACACATATATGTCAGTAATGTCACTAGTGTCTCCACCATATCCATCTTTGCTCCATCAGAGGTTTGACTCTTTCTGGATTTCTGGGCTGTGATTTTATATCATCTGATTAAGTGAATTTTCACATATAATTGTACTGTAATAGGTAACAGGTACAGAATTGTCTTTTTGTGTTTTGGGTGTCAGGTGGGGCACCTATGTATCAGTGGTAAAATCACAGACACGTTGCTAATGAGCTGTACTTAGTATAATGTTAATTGTTCTAGCCATGTACTACACATATCAGGAACCATAGGTGTCAGATACACACTGACGCCTAGTGGGAAATAAAAAAAAATAAAAGCACTTTATTTCTGATCTTTTTTTTTTTGCAGAGACTTGACTCAGTTTGAACGACTGGGTGGCCCAATGGTTTGAGATAGAATATTTGGTGTGTTTGTGTTTTCTCGTATGTTTGAAGATGGGATGTGCAGAGGAATTGGATTTGACTGTTTTGGTTTGGGCCTCTGTTTTTTAAGTTTATAATAATTATAGTAATTGCATTGGAAGTTTAGATAAGTCTTTAAAATAGGAATTATCATGCATTCACAGGGAATTTTTGCATTAGGCCGCGTATATTAACAGCTAAATGGCTAAAACCTATAGCTGGTGCTATGATGTTTTATTAAAGAGCTGATTACCCCAAAGCTCCAGATCGCCCCCTAGTGGTCATCCAGGAGGTGTTACAGCAACAGCAAGCCAAAGGTGATTGACATGAGCTCTACATCCACCCTCTTCCTGTCCTGTGGGATTGTTTTATTTTCCCTGTTAGATGCTGGATAAACTTTTTTTGTAGGTCACCAGTCCAGATGACAAATATCACCTCATGTTCTTTGGGCAAATGTGTATCCGGGGACCCAGCTGTAGTGCCCTCTAACAATCTGCTTAACCTGAATCACTCCAGTGAGATATTCTAGTCTAAAAATGGATAAACGTCCCAAACTAATAAATCAATGTAAATTTATATCCATCCATCTTCCTTGATCACCTAAGCAGTACAAGGTAATGGTGTTAGCATGGAGCGTATACTAGGAAGCTTATGGTACTGTACAAAGTGGGGAACACATTGGCTGGGAGTCCATCACCATCACATACTCATACACTGTGGAGCGATTCAGAGACTCCCGTTTACTCAGCAGCACGCTTCGGGACTGCGGGAGGAAGCAGGGCGGAACTGAAGGGGGGAGCACGCAAATTCCTCACACACTGGAAGCCGAACCCCCCTTAACTTGCAAGTGTGATATTGTCGCTCTCCCTACGGTGACGACGCCACCCTGTGACTTTACCGGTGGTCTTGATGTTGAGGATCTGCCCTTTGAGGGCGACATTCTGCCTACCTGTTCGATTTTTTTTTTGTGCTCACCTTAGTTTCAATGTTAGCCTGATTATTGTCACTACTGTTCTTCTTGTTATCATTCTATTAATTTTATGCATCGTCGTTTTCTACATATGACGGCATGCTGTCCCCGCCGCAGCTGGTTCCTGTGAGCTGAACAGTGTTACGTGTGCATGTACGTGTGTGTTTGTGTGTGTGGCGTCACTCTCAGGTGTGTGGAGTCTGAGCCGCCTGCTCCCACACGCACTGTTTTCAGCACCATTAACTTGCACTGAGGGGTCTCAGCAGAGGACTCTAAGGTCTGCTTTTTATGTTCCAGTTGAGTTCTTAATTAATGAATTGATTCTCCCCCCCCCCCCAATTTAGCTATTGATTGAATGAGTCAGACAATGCAAATGACTCGATACTAAGCTTTTCAAGGCAATTTTTGGCTTCAGTTAAAGTTAATTTATGTTAAGTTATATTTATAATCACAAGGCAATTAATAAAGGTGTTTCTAAAAATATTTTTTGCCCCAAAGATGAATAATGTAGTCAGTGCTCATGATTTTGTTAATCACTGATTACTTGTTGAATAGAGACCATAGCAACTTATCTAAATTAAGTTTAGTGGGCTAATGTGTAATGTGTTAAAGTTTGTTTCATTAAGATCACATTAATATTAAATACAGTTGTAACAGATTTATGATGATAACAAATTTATCTTAACACTACTGAAGAAGTAATCTGCTAATTTGCTCAATGTAATGATTTATATTTTGTGGCTCTGTAAAAAGTCAAAATAAATTTATTATCCGAGCTGAAACAGAAATCAGGCCTGGGGATCTGAATTGTGTACAGTCCACTGGTGTCTAAAGTCATATTGGCACCACCAGATTGTAGAAATTGCACTGTTAGTTGTGACCATTTTGTGTTACCTTACTGGATGACACCGTGGGTATCTGGTGCTGCATGTTTTCATGCAAAGGTTGTTCGTTCGAGTCTCTCTTTTTTCTAACTTGAGTCGCATTGTCTCAGTTGTTGCCACTACCAGTCTTGGTGTGAGTAGATGTGATTTTTGCTGGTGTACTGAAGGCAATGCCATGATTAATGGAGGATCTCGTGAATGGCATGCTGATGACCATGTTACTCGCTGACAGACTGACAATGGCAGCTGAATTCGGTGCCTGTGTACTGGTCGACGCGACCGACAGCAGTGGCAGGGGACAGCGAGTCTTAGAAGTGACTTGGACAGGATCTAGATGAGGAGTGGGAGGCCTGGGCTTGGCTGGGGCTCAAATCAGTGGGTCATAGGTCACATCTGGAGCCTGGTGAATAATTCATATGAGTGTTAATGGACCCATGCATTGTCACGTGTTCATGGTGATTAATCGTACTATGCAACGGCTGGGAAATTGAAAGGTTTTGCGAACCATGATGTCATGACAACACGACATGTCTCTGAATATGTCGCTACATATTATTTAATACTCACACTCAGACGTGCACATTCATAAATCCTGGGTTCCCTATTTCTTTCTCTTGCATTTGTTTCAGACTTTTTATCTTCATGTTCTCCTTACTGGTGATGTCAGTTGCCTAGCAACCAATCTATCAGAGCCTATTGTTTCCATGGCAATGTGGCTGGCGCATCATGTATAGAACAGAGATAGGGACAGAGAGAACCAGGAAGAAAGAAAGACAGAGAAGGAAGGACATGACAAGGATGATGGGATAGGACAAGCACTAAAAATAAAGGAAAACAGACATGAGGCAGAGATCTAGGCAGTAACAGAGAGAAGAAACAGAGCCAGACTGGAAAACACTAAGGAGGAGATATAAACAGGAAATAATGAGCAGAGGGGAGGAATGATGCAGGAAACAAAAAAAGAAGCAGAGTCAGAGAGGAAAGACATGGAAGAAGAGTAGAGCCAGAGAGAAAATGGAGAAAATGAGCAGAGTCAGACAGGAAAGACAGGAAAGAGGAGCAGAGTCAGAGAGGAAAGACAAGGAAGAGGAGTAGAGCCAGAGAGGACACACAGAAAAAATGAGCAGAGTCAGAGAAGAAAGATGAGGAAGATGAGAATATTCAGGGAGAAAAGACAAGGAAGAGGAGCAGAGCTAGAAAGGAAAGACAAGGAACAGGAGCAGAGCCAGAGAGGAAAATAGGGAAGATGAGCAGTGTCAGAGAGGAAAGACAGAGAAGAGGAGCAGAGTCAGAGAGGGCACACAGAGAAAAGGAGCAGAATCAGAGAGGAAAGATGAGGAAGATGAGCAGAGTCAGAGAGGAAAGACATGGCGGAGGGGCAGAGCCAGAGAGAAAACAGAGAAAATGAGCAGAGTCAGAGAAGAGAAACAGTGCAGTGCCAGAGAGGAAAGATAGGAAAGAGGAGCAGAGTCAGAGAGGAAAGTGAAAAGGAGCAGAATCAGAGAGAAAACACAGAGAAAATGAGCAGAGTCAAAGAGAAAAGATAGGGAAAATGAGCAGAGTCAGAGAGGAAAGCAAGGAAGAGGAGCAGAGCCAGAGAGGAAAGCAAGGAAGAGGAGCAGAGTCAGAGAGGGAAGAGGGAAAAGTAACAGAAGTCTTTAGAAAATGGGGAAATTAATAGAGGCTGAACGGACACACAGAGTTTGATGTAATGATAATTAGACAATAAGTGGGACTGTGTCAAACAAACTTTAACATGATTATTTCAACACCTGGCTTCAGTGTCATAATAATCACTGGGCTCCCACAATAAGATACAGCATGCTTTTGCCGGTGCATCATCTGGGAAGTCCCTGTAATATTAACGGAGAAGTGTTTTTTCTGAATAAATATTTTCCAGTTTTCCACCCGCTGTGTAATTTCTAGTTACACTTATTATTTACATCACACGTGTAGGTGGGGTGATGCCAATAATTATAATTCACACCAAAAGCTGAGTCATAACAATAATTTTCTTTGTGTTGGACACGTACAACTTCCTGTGCTGTTAGCCGTCTCTTAATCTCTTTATGGGACCCCTTTAGTAATCTCCCCCCCCCCTCGCCCATTAGCTTTCCCCTTCCAGGAAGGATTCCCTGTCTCTTTAACCCTTTAACCCCCCCACCAAAGCCCCCCTTTACAGTATAATTGTGGAGGGAATGCATTTTTATTTCGCTTACCTTCCTTCCCTCCCCACACGTCCCTTTGCGCTGCTCGGGTCATGTGATAGTGTTGCTCCTCCCTTCGGCCCTGTGTATGTTTGGCTGGGTTCTGAATTTTAAGCAGCCTCACTGCCTCTCGAGGTCAGCCTGGTGGGTGTCTGTGCACATGACTGTCCTTTACCCTCTCCCTTCTTGCGTGTGCGTGTGCTTGTGACATTTGCATTTCTGCATGGTCAACTGTGCAATGGCTTGTCGCTTCCCTGCACGTTTGTGTGCATTGTTTAAAATGCACCCACCAGACATAATAAACTGAATTTTAATATATTTAGTATACATCAATAACAAGCATATGATTACATCATTACAGTCAAAGTTATTATCATATTATGATTGTTATTCATGTATATTTAATCTTTTAAGGTACGTTAAAGTAATGTTAAATTATACTTACATGGTGCTAATGAATGTTCTATGAATGCGTTATAAAGGCATTATGAAGGTGATAATTTTAAACAGTTACCGCATATTTACTATATGATTTTCAGGTAATATTTAGATATGTTAATAAACAGTATTATTAACCCTGCCCCACTGCTTCACCAATAACTGGGAAATGTTTATTTTCCCAAAAACCTCCAATAATCATATTTGTATTCCTGTACAAAAACATTAACTGAAATGCCAAAATCGCCGCCGTTTTGGGCTTCTTTTCCCCAACCCCCCCCCCACACACACACCCCCACCACCCCCACCCCTTTGTGTGTTCAGGCTCCTCTGACTTGTACTTGGCATGCAGTCAAGCTTGCCGGCTTATTTGAGAGTCAGGGGACCAGTAAACATGACTGACACTGATTTCATTCAGCCAAAATAGTTGTTTGCTATTTGAATGAATGAAGTGTGAAAGCAATTGTTTACGCACCTGTTATTTCCGACAGTCGCCACTGCAATAAGGGAGGCTGAATGGGCCAAGAATGACACATGTGAAATATATTTTGGCATATGAGCAGCGGGAAATCACTTTTAATATTCTACAAGTTTTTGGCATTGCTATTTGATTCTTTATTTTACAGGTTGACTTTAATTGAGACTGTGCGTGAATTAAATGCCTCTGGCTTGTACTCTCTTTAGAGTATTTCGACAAAAGGAAATAATTCTTTTTTTATTCATGATGGTTCTTTCAAGGCACATCGTGTTGCTCACTTGTTAAAAGGAAACATCTGCCGAATGAACTCATGAAAAGGAACCTACTAAAATGTAATTTTGTGCCGATGTTGTCCGTGTGATTCCTTGGATTGGTAGCTTCCTCATCTAGATGGTTGTACGAGTACTCTTTGAATTTTAAGCATTTTAAATATGAAATATTATAAACATGAAATTGATTTTTTTTTCTTGGAGAATGTTGCATCATGTTTCAGTGCTATGATGTCTTCCCAAGAGGTGGAAAAAATTGTAATATATATATGTATAAATCAGCTCTGCGAAAAATGAAGAGACCAAAGCACATTTTTTTGTTTCACTCATTTCTTGGTTTATGGGTTTATGTTTGTGAATAATATATATATATTTGCGAACTGCAGTCTGGTTCTTCCCTGTTCCTCATTAATGAAGGGCTTCTTCCTTGCTTTATGGGCCTTCAGTCCTGCTTCTAGGAGCCTGATATGAACTGCCCTAGCAGTGCACTTCACACCTGCACTTAATGTGTCCCATTCCTTTTGAAGGTCACTTGATGTCATCCTACGATTCATGAGAAACTGTCGGGCAAGTTGACGGTCATCTGTGGCATTAGGAAGGCCCTTGCGCCCTCTACCTGGCTGGTTTCTGCTTGTCCCCAGTGTCTCCTGCTTCATCTTCTGGCTCAGTGTAGCCTTCTGTCAGCAAAACCAGGAAAAAACCTGTATTTTAAAATGCAGTTTTTATGAAATATATAGTGATCTCTTATTTTTTTCCAGAGCTGTACATACACATGTACATACAATACATACAGCATTATTGTGATCCACAAATAGGTCCCATGCACCATATTAGTATCAAAGGTAAAAGCGTTAAAGTTCTCTAACATCCATCCATCTCAGGCAGCATAGGTTACAAGACTGAGACTCAGTCCATTGCAGGGTGCACACTCTCAATTTTCTGTTAAATTAATCACTGTTTGTGTAAATTTGACAGTATTGTTGAGCTTTAAGGTCTCAGAGTTTTTTTTGCTGTATGTGGAGATAAAGTACTTTCCATGGGGCCTTTCCACTTTCAGAAGATATAAACAGATTTAGATGCCCAAGATATGCTTTCTTATCAGTCATAATAATTTGCAGGTTCATATAACATTTACTATCAGACTTGGCAGTCTACCGGACTTTCTGTTGCAAGTTTGGTGCCCTCATTTCACTACAGAGTTGTTTTAGCCCCTCGGCATTGATGATTATCCGTTTCGGTGTGGACCCGTTCTCGCGGTAATTAAAAATCTCAGCAGCCCTTAGCTTCCTGCAAGTTTAAATGATGTAGTGTACAGCGTGTCTTCTAGTAACCTGTAATCCAGTCCCAGGACGTAAGCCTGCAGCACTGTTCACCAAGATGAAGTACCTCAGTACAGCACAGGTCGCTGCTGAGCTGGCAGTGCCGGGCAGTCCAGTTATGCAAGAAGACTGTATGTTTAATTAATATAATAGGAATGTTTCTTGACTGTGGTCCACTTGAAACATACATAATACGTATAATTCATCCCGATTTCGTATTATAGGCGTTATTTTATGATAATGTTTCGCAGTGTACTGTTAATAGAACAGCTTGCCAAAATTAGACTGCCAATTTAATCATTTCTACGACGTTTCGACGGCAGCCGATAGAAATTTGTTCTGGAGTGTTGCCTTATGTTTTAAATGAGCGCTAGGTGGCGGTGTTTTCATACATTTTGTTCCATTTTGTTTCTAGACGTCTTATACGGGGTCTGCGGCGTTATTGGCGTAGCCCAATAATTAGACTCTATAGCCTGAAGATAAGACAAAGCGACTAGGGCAAAGCAGAAGAAATTATTCCAAGAGTGTCCGTCCAGCGACCCTTTTTTAACCGAAGGGAAAGTAAGTGTCGTGAATCGCTGGGTTTTATTTTATGGCAGGTTATTCGGCAGCATATGGGTCTCAGTGTGTGTGACTGGCTGCTTGACTTAGTGCATGTTACGTATGTATGCGGCGACTTCCATGCGGGACATCCAGAGTGTTTTACGTAAACGAGGTTTTAATAAGGGACGCTTCGTCCGGGTTCTCTTTTTACAACAAGCTTGAGAAAGTTTTATGGCTGTTAAATTTCTTGCTTCTTTTTACTTTTTATTTACATTTTTTAAATATCTTCTTTATCCACCCCCCCTTTCTTTTTTTTCGCTCCTCTCGCCCTCTAGGGTCGAAAGCCCATATTTGATTGCCCATTGGTTCTGCACATTCCACCTGTCACTTCTTTAGAGAGAGAAAGAGAGAGACTGAATGTGTTTGTGTGTGTGTAGGGGAGAGAGGGGGGACAGGGGGCGCAAGGTGGAGATTCACTGAGAAAAGGGGGAACGGGGGGAAGAGTCCAAGGCTTTTGCCCAAGCGTACGTATGATGTGCAATCATAGAATTAAAAGTAGGCCTATTCATACATAATCAATATGTGAACATCTATTGTGAACATCTGTTTTCGGATTTCTGCAATATTTAGTTTTTTCATCGCCGATAATTGAAAGCACTACATACATGTTTAGTACAATCAGGATCCGGACACCGGGGAGAAGAGAAGCTGTCGAGTTTATCCACACTAAATAACCGGCGGTAGCCCCCTTTCGGCCCGATTCTTCCCGCTGTCATCGGCTTCGGAGGGCTCGGCGGCGTGCGATTGGAGTTGGGTCTGGCATCCTTCTCATGTCTCCGCCTGAGAGGAATATAAAGTGCTTCTCTCCGGTGATGTGCCAGTGTAAGGTCGTCTGTAGTAACCGGACCCTGTCGCTCATGTTCGGCTGCAAGGTAAGAAGGGAGCGTCGATATCAAATCCCTCCGGTATCCGGTGTTTGTAAAGCCGGAAGGTTGTTGATCAGAGGGGCTGTGGATGGTTGGGATACAAAAATCGGTGGAAGAATCGTTTGTAAGAATAGGTTAGGGATACGGGAACGCCGTAAAAGGAGAGGGATGTCTGAATGGGAAGGAGCGTGCAACGATGAATGGGAAAAGCAAGCGGGTGAGATGATAGGAGACGCTTCTTCATAGAATGTCGTTCGCTTTGAACCGGGATGCTGTTTTTTTTTTTTACGGTTTAGTTACGGGAAATACGTTTGCACCGAAATCCTTGCGTTTGTCTCACGTTCATCTGTTTATTTGCTTTAATCCAGTTATTCTTTCGGTCCCTTGCTGTCGCTTAGTTTTGTTTCCTAATGCTTCTTTCCAGCCCACTGAAGGGATTCGGGTCAGTGGCACTGTGCGCATAATAATTTACGCAAAGGCCGAGAAGTGGCGTTATTACTACAACTCAAGGCAGGTTTGCTGTCATATGCGGTATGTTCTTGCTTTAAACACAATTAATGTGTGGTATATGTGTACAGCAACGTTCGCGTGGTACAGATCGTTTCATGTTCACTGTCATTTTCACACGTTTGGAACCCTAGAACTAAGATGTAATTGGGAGAGAGGGTCAAAAGAAAAGAAAATTAATTGCTGCATTTGCAACTGATAAATATGTGTGCACTTAATGCACTTTTGTGTGGGATGAGCCTTGTAAAATCCAGGTTTTTAGTAATACGTTCCTCAGTCTGGCACATGACAAAGGATCAAATTAGGGGGAAACAAGTGTGCAAGTGAAATTTAGTGTACAGGAACAATCAAAGAACGATTTTCTTCAGTTGGAAGTGGGAAAGCAATAAAAAAACTATTAACAAGGCACGATGGGTTAGTTAAATGAGATCACATTGTGCATGTTGAATCCGTAGATTCTTGGCTTTTTATGAAGTTGTCTTCATTTTCTTTATTTGTAGTTGCATGAATGAGCGCATTTCTGACTGCTGCACAATCTTGGCCATGGAATGGGCAGCATGTTTTGGATGTAGCTAAGGGGAGACCTTCAGGGACAGTGCTTAAAGTGAGGAGTCAGGGTCAGTGGCTGGGGGGTTTCTCCCCGTACCACAGCTTTATTCTAAATGATGACTTGAGTAGATGATAATCTGTATAATAAATACAAGTGTTACAAAAAAAAAAAAAAACCCAAAAAACATTGCCATCCAATAAGAGTGTGTCATGAATGATGTGTCCAAGATGAGCATGGATGGATCAGGATGATGGCTGCTGTTTGCAGGAGAATCGTGTTAGCTGGCCTGTATAAATAGTTTAAATCAGCAGTGTCGGGCGGAGGAAGCTCCCCGGAGTGTCTCTTAAAGCAGTGGCCTTATCGCGAGCTCATTAGCAGTACGAGCATGACCGTGTTTTACCGTAAATCATGGATCTGTATCTCTGTCTCCCTGTTCTGAAGCTTGAAAGTCACAGATTCCTCATGTGGTCATTTTAAGGCATTATAAAATTGACTTTTTGTTGTTGAATGAGAGTTTCCTGATGAAAACCCTTTTGTATTAATTGGTAATAATAGTATTGGACTGTGTTTGGATCCTGCTTCCATAAATAGTGTGGTTAATAAGTGACAATGCCAGTTAAAAAAATCCTGGAAGTGTAAGCAATATCAAAACTGTGTAATTTTAAAATCTAAATTTTATTTACAGTTGCAGACTTCTGGGTTCCATATAGTACTAAATATGGGGTGTATTGTGCTGTATTGCCCTCCTATGGAATGCCAAGTAAATTGCTGGGAATGTTTGCAGTTGTGCAAAGCCTGACATTTCACCCCCATGCACTGCACGTCTTCACAAATAATGCGCTTTACGTATGAATAGAAAATTAGGGCTCTCATGTGACGCAGCCACATTTCATCATTTGAATCCCATTGAAAATCTTTAGAAAGATTTAAAAATTGCTGCCCATAAACATTCCTGTAGCAGGTGTACAAATTTGCTGGAGACTCACTCAAAAAATGTTCTATAATTGCTCCCAGAAGAGCTTCGACAAATACGGGGTTCTGGAATCTGAATATTTATGAAATCAGCATATTTAATCTTTTTCAGTTTAAGTCGCAGGAATGTCAGCAAAAATGTATCTTCGGCTTCTGAATTCTGAGTTTGACCAGTTGGGTTTTGAATAAAACAAAAAGTGTCCGCACATCCCTGTAAGTTCATGAAATGAGACACCCAGAAGCTGAATACTTTCACAAAGCACTTCAGATGACTGCCTGTGTGTTCATGCCTTTATGTCATATTTTTTCTGTGTTGCCCCCATCTCCCCCCAGTTTCAGTTTACTCAGTCCAGGTGCCTCAGGGGTAGGCAGTTCACTGCCAGCCTGGCTGATCGCTTTCTTTACACATGTCCCTAGCAGAGCGAGCAGTCACTGGATGAATGGTGCATCTCTGCTCCCATGATGGAATGGTGCCATCATTTCCCTACCACTGCGGTCACTACGCAGGAAATAAAGATTTGGTTGAACTCATGGACGGAAAATTCAACCCTGGATTTCTGCACCTTGGCTGCCTGCTCTGAGTGTGGCCTTCTGAGTGAAGTTGCTGATAACATTAGACGTGTCTGTGACCTCAAGGACTGGCTGGTACAGTAAATGTAGCTGCAGGCATAGCCCATGCAGATTCAGTGTACACTGAGTCTTGTTGCCCTGGAGCATTTTGGCAAAGAACTAATGTCACAATTGAGGTCTTTTTTTTTTTTACTGCTATAAGTATTGAAAACATGGGTCTTCATTCAAAAACAATTACAGGCTTTGTCTAACTTTGTCTAATATTTCAGAACTGTCTGTGACATCCTTCCATTCATCATCATTCGACCACTTACAGTATCTGGTACAGGGTAATGGAGCTCTTGGAGTTTGTCCCACAAAGCACAGGGCACGCACTCACTCACTCACTCACTCACTCATGCCTTGTACACAATTTGGAGTCACTATTATAGCTAAATCACCTGTTTCTAAGCTGTGGTAAATTTTTATGATTGCTGATTCTGATTGGCTGCAGAGGCTTCAAACCCAGCTTACGGGTAAAGGAAGGCTGTAAAATCAGCAATGCTTGGACCTTGAGGATCAGGATTTGAATATCCCTGGCTTATACAAAAACAGGAAAAACATGCAAATTTCATTCGTACAGCTGAGGGCAGGGATGTAATCCACAGCCCTGCAGGAAGGAGGCTACTGTGAAAAGCACTGAGTCACCACTCTGAGAAATTATGCTGACTTTAATTGGAAATTGTAATTAGTGACCGAGGCCATGGTAGAACTGCAGGCAAGATGTCTTTTCGCACTGCCGGAGTTGGGAGTTGAATTCGGGTTCCAGCACTACAGGTGTTAAGCAGGAACGTCCTCTTGGTACTTCTGTTGTGTGTGCAGATTCGATGGCCGTTTAGTCCAGGATGTACTCTGATCTAAGCTTCACAATGGACTGGCAATACACTGGGAATATATAGTGTTAGATGTAAGTACAATAGAAAACATGGATATAATTTTTGATGCCACATTACTGCAGTTTGACCCATAGTTTGCGTAACCATTTCAGTCCAAAGTAGGACAAGTAGTGATGTTTGCAGGCATGTAGTAAGGACATTGGTGCCTGGTACTTTATCTCTGGTCCACTTGAGAAGGTTACCCGACTGGGTTTGTTTATGGTCTGAGCATTGGCAAGCAGATCTTCTAAAGAAATAAATAATAAATAATGTAGCTGCTGTGCTCCTGTGCGGCCTTGACGGGCCTCCAGGAGAGGATCCTGTACTCTGCAGCCCCTGAAATGGCCTATCAACATCTGACCAGACCGCCGTGGTCTGGTTTGTGTTTCCTCTCTGCAGCATTAGAACCACTACACTACTGACAGTAACCTGCCAGCTGTTTCCATTCATCACCTGCGCCCTGGGCCTGAACTCCCCACAGGGCCTGCGATTATGTTCCCATCTAGGTCATCACTAACCACCCCTGTCTGCCCCTGCTCTTCAGTTGGGACACTTTTTGTTAAAACGGATTGCACACCATGACAGATTTCCCCATTAATCTTGATCTATTCCTTTCTCTCTCTCTCTCTCTCTCTCTCTCTCTCTCATGACAGTGTAGGCTGTGTTCAGGTGGAGGACCAAAGAGAAGTGTGTTTATTTACTTAATTTATTAAAACTTCTTCTGTGATCTACTGCAATCAACTCCAGAACTATATTATACTTCTGGGCCAAAAACCCCTGTTTTCTGAATTCTGACATACTATGTATTTTGTTCGTTTTTTTTTTTTTATTGAACCTTTATTTAACCTGGTTTGTCCCATTGAGATCACAGATCCCTTGTAAAGGAGACCTGGCCAAGGAATCAGAAACAGTGTCAGTACAAAATCTTACATAACATTACATAAAAACATACTCAAACCATACACTTGTACATAGACAACCTAGACTCCAGAGTTTTTACCAAAACTTTAAATTCATTCAAGGGTATAAAATTTTGCAGACGGGGTTCAGCGTGAAGAGTGCTCCACTCGTCAGGTGCTGAAAACTCTTTCCCAATTCTGTTCTTACTTTTGGAACAACCAGTTTTTAAAAATCCATCCGGCGAAAATTATAACCTCCTAGCTTCCAGATCAAGAATGATGATAAATTAGAAAGAATTTTACCCAGAATGGCTTTATATATAAACACATATCAGTGACTAAGGTGACAAGCTTGTAAAGATGCCCAATTTACTTTGGCATAAAGCACACAGTGATGAGTTAGAGAACCACTGTTTGAAATAAACCTCAGTGCTCCATGATACACGCTATCCAACATGCGTAAACAATGAGCAGATGCATGCATATACAGTACATCACCATAGTCAAAAACAGGCAAAAACGTTGATTCAATCAGTTTTAATTTTACACAAAGTTTTATTTCTATAATAATAATAATTATAACAATAGTTATGATATCACAAGATGGAAGAGAGGCTCCTAGATATCTGCCTATTGTAACATCAGAAGACTGAAAGCAATACTTGACCTCATAAGATAGAAATCAAATCCACCTTGTGTGACATCACTGCAGTAATGAAATTTGCAATAAACTGCTATTGTCCATATCACATGATAAAACGGGACGGTGACACCTTTATAAAGTCTGCTGTTGACATAAAAGCAGCTGGAAAGTCTGCAATGAATATGAATAGGTGTTTAATTGTTTATACAATAGCAACAGCAGTGAAACTGTTATAAAAATAGATCTTTTTTTTAAGACTTGTGACTAAACAAGCTTTAGCTACTAATCCTGGGTGTGATTTCGCCTTCTGTCATGATATTATTTCCTTTTTTTTCCAGTCGGGTCTTGATTATGATATAACAAGCAACTGTCATACCGGGTTAATGGCAATTAGTGCTTGGTTTTAGCTTGTTTTGAACAATAAATGCTTATCTCTGTTGTTACAGATATCTCTATTAGGTTAGGCATATGTCTGATTAGGTTATAGTGCTCATCATTTGAAATATAATCTGGAACAAATGCTAGTTTCTGTCGCAGAGCAGTGAAATATCCCTGCTTCTACACAATCTGCTTTTTAATATCTTAAAAGCCTTTAAGACAAAGACCCCACAAAAAACGAGGGCTTGTGTTTTGTCGCCTGATTTCTTTACATCTCTACCGTGTTTTGATCACTGGGGTCTGCCAACTTACGCCTTTATTTTTACTCTTAAAATCGGAAAGCTGTGGACTCTTGCCCCGATTTTGCCTCTGAGCTAGGAGTGAATACGGCAGACCAGAAAATTCTGCTGTTGCTTCTGTGATTGTTGCTTCACTTCACCTTATCATATTTATATCCAGTGGATGTCGAGTACAAACAGTGTTTTGTTGCTAACTTTCCAGACGGAGACTTTGCCACGTCCGGTCATTTAGTGAGATTAATCTGTCGCTCTTGATCTCTCTAACTATTTTTCCAGTGATGAAAAGATCACTTGAAATGATGCACAAATTGTCTACAGATATGTACATGCGACCACATTCTCAGGTTCAGATTGTCTTTGTAGCTCTTAGATGTATTTAATCTAAGAATTAACTTGCTATGTTGACAAAACGTAAACCCCGCATGGGCTGCTTTCGTAAATGTCGAACACTCTTTCTTGCTAGACCATCAGCTTTTATATAAAGCTGTACTTCTCAGCCGACAGTATTTGCAGAATTTGTTTGATTAATCGTTTTAACAATAGTCGTTTGTTTAAAAAACTGCCTTTTCAAACCCTCCAGGCGCACACAAATCTCATTAAGGCACTTTTATCTACACTAGGGGGGCAAAATTGTGTAAACACTTCCAATTTTTAGGGATTGCAGAACTTTATTCCAGTTGCTTAACTGCCCAGTGTATGATATTTGCAACATACTCACCAATATTCATGTAGCGATTTTTAAAGTGTGATGCCAAAAATGCTTGATGCTTCCACAGTTGTGGCCACTGGTGTATAATGCTGTTTCACACTCTCGCCTGATCTGTCCATCTATCTCCCTCTTTTCTGTATTCCCTCTTTTCTTTCCATTGATCTCATCCCATTCCTTCCCGTCCCTCTTATCTGCGCTCTGCTTCTGCTGTGTCTGTGTAATGTGAGATAAGTCAGACGCTAACTATCGCTTTCTTTGGAAAAGGGTCCTTCGTCCTGTCGCTTTAACCCCTTGCACTGTGAACCCTTTCGGTTGGCTTCATATTACGGACAGAACACAATACTAACAGCTGGTTTTAGCTTGCAGAAGATCATATTTTACACGCCATTGTGTCACCATATTGGGACTAGACGTCTAATCAGCTGAATCGCAGCAGGAATCTATTGTACCTTGAAGAATTTGATGGGGATCCCTGTTTTTGAGTCATCTGTCTGTTTCAAGTAGTTGACAGATTTATGCTGACAGGGTTTAGAATTAATTAATGACTGACTTCATCTTTTCCCATATCATAATGTTCCCAAATGGTTTGTTTATATTTGTTAGTTTACATCTATTTTGGGGGATCATTAGTTGCATTAAAATGAGAGTCAATGAGAACTTTCCACAATTAAATTGGGATTCTGGGCCTGCGATAGGACATGTGACCAAGAAATTCAGTCTTAAGGAAACATTTTTCATCTGAAGAATCCAGGAAATGTGTTCCAAGTGTCGCTCCCTAATTCAGGGACCCCCCAGATGGTTCTACATTTTTGCTTCCTTCCAGCTCCCTATCAGATGGGGGAGCTGGGAGGGAGCAAAAACCTGGACTGTCTGGGCCCTCCTGAGTACCGGGTTGGGAAACATGGCCCTCATTAATATATGTTTTGAATGGTTTCTGTAGCCCAATATCCTGCCCTGTCCTCACAGACACTTGGCGCATTAAGCAAACGGACACCTTTTCTACATCTCTCCACTCCAGTGTTGTTCTGCAAGTTTTGAACTGTATCCACATTAGTTCAGCACTAAAGAGACGTTTTACCCTTGTCAGCACGCTTGTCCTTTCTCACCGTGGACGAGGACTCTGTAAATGCAGGATCAGCTGTTGTTTAAGACTGACCCTTAAGGGTCAGATTCTCACGCCTCTCTCTCGTATCTAACAGCTTCCCCCCTGCTGGCTTCTGCTACACTTTGGTGGGTTTTTTTTGTGAGTGTGTATTTCGCTGCTCTGTCACTGATCATCCACCCCATAGTGAATCAGTGTCACAGCTAAGGAGGTGACAGGATGGTAGATAATGAAGAGAGGGCTTCCAAATAAAATGTGGCTGGTTCCCTTCCCCCAGGGGGTGCTGTTGTACCACTGGGATCCTCTCAAGGGCTGGAATAAAATCCAGAATTGCCTATGTAAAATTTACCCCACTTTTGAAATGGGCTCAAATGCAAAATGCATTTTCTGTTTTGAATAAACCTACCCCGAACCCAAAAAAATATTAATTAGGTGTCCTAATCAATGAGAATCAATTTATGGGATGCAGATTAGTTTTAAGCGGTGCTGATTTGAAGATGTGGGCTATAGCGATGGTTGACATGCCGTGTGGACTGACGTGGGACTCTGACTCCCTGCAGAAATACAGGTATCAGGATGAGGAGACCCCCCCAATGGAGCACAGTCCCGCCCATCTAGCCCCGGGGAAGAGCAGCGAGCTGATGCACCTGAGCAACAAAAGCCTGGCGCCCATGGATGGCGTGCATGGATACGCCCCCCACACGCACCTCTCTCCCATAAAGGTACGAACCTCGTCCCAGCACACAGTGGGTCTAGATGGGCGCCATGCACAGGCCCCACCCCACACCAACCCGTTTACCCTCTTTTCCTATCACACGTGGTGTCAGCCACTCTTGTTTTTTTTTTTGTTATTTCACGCGCAGATCAGTATTCCTCCATTTAGGATGTCAGTCGGCAGGAAGAGCCAATAAAATGCTAGACATGCTGTCATAGACACTAACCCTGCATGTGGAAGTCATCCTCACACACACACACACACACACACACACACACACAAATGCCGCACTTGGGTATTCTGAATTGCATGGCAATCAAAGGCTTTTCATGTCGTGGTCACATGATTTCTTGTCACGTGCCTGGTAGCCTGGTAAGCCTAGTGATTTGTTATATAATGCGGAGTAGCATGTATATCGCTAATCATTTAGCTTATTCTGGTATATTGTGAGCAGAGCGGACCGCCCCCTATAGGTCTGGCCTAGATGCTGTTAGCAGCTCTGTATCCCTGGAAGCTCATCTGTCCAAAGCAGCCGTGTCTTCTAGAATGTTCTTTGCAAATCGGTGCCAGCTTTTTATTCATCATTAATCAACCAAATAATTTAGCCCTTTCTCGTGGTTTTTCTGCTGTTCAGTTTGCATCCATGATTGAAGTGCCCTTCTAGCAGGCATATAAAACAAAAGACAGGACCAGTTATGCATCTCTCGTGCTATAATACAGAAATTTATATTGGTGTTTTATTACGTTGTATTTACAATTATAACCAGAGTTTTTGTATTTAATATAGCATAGAAATGTGCTGTGGTGAGAGGGTGCCCCCATGTGTCCATAGAGGGAACTATTATATTTCAGTACCAAGGACAGCTCACTGCATTAACCATAAGCACTGCTGAATGCATTCACATACTAATCTTATCCAATTTCTGTTTATTCATTAATTTTGTTTAGACTGCCATGACTGTATTATTTTGCGATCTGGGCCATTTACTATTTCCCACCATAGTACTCAAATTGGAAAGAAACTTAGCATAACTGTTTTTAATGTGCACTATTACTGCTGTCAGATAAAAGCAGTCATTTTTTTAGAGACAAACAGACCATTGAATGCTGTAAAAATACTCGCTCTGCCATGTAGAAATTGAATCGTTTGTGAGGGCAGTAGCATGGATCGGCCTCGATTCTTTCCGCTCCGGTTCCTTTCCAAAAGGACAGGAATGAAAGCGGGACGAAGTTTAGTCTGATATGCCGCTGCTGCTGAAAATTTGCGTGAACACACGGTCATCTCCCCTGCCAACTTGTATACAGGAAGGCAGAAAATGTGCTGAAATATTGTGCCAGTATTATGGGCTGCTCAGAGCAGTGCTGGGGGGGGGTGTTGGCAAGGGTCACACCCCCGCGGTGCAGGGTTATCATGGTTAGCTAAAGCTAAAACTAAACGAAAAATCGTAAACCTAAATAAATTAAGATACAAAAAATAAAATTAAAAACTACAACTAAATGAAAACTATAAATGTTGCGTCAGAAACGGAAAAATATTAAAACAAATGTCAAATGTCATTAAATTTTACCGACATTTAATACTATGAATTCAAACTTTCAAACTGTCCCTACAAATAAATAAAATTAAATGAAAATATAAATATATAAAAAATAAAGAGATGTATACCTTTAAAATAAAAACTAATAAAAGCACACCAAAGTCATATTAAATTGGATAAAAAAATTTAATAATATAAAAAATTAATTTTAAAATGAAGCCTATAATGACAGTGTGTTGGAGACACAATGCAGTGAAATGCAGTGATTCTGCCTGATGGGAGAGAAGCCGGCACTGATGCCTCAATCTTTGTACCTTCGTTCCTCTTCTCTCAGTCCAGCTATGCTCACTTGGTCCCTCAGCCCTTCCTAGATTCTGTCGTCCTCTCGATTTCTGCCTGTTAGCGCCTCACACTTTTATGGGTCTCTCTCTCTGTCCATTTTTAATGTGCTCACCTGGAGCTCTGTCTTACTCAGCCTGCTGTTCTGCCCTGTGTCGCTCGCTGTGATGTCTCTGTCCTGCCGTCACTGGTGACGTCACCCCTTGAGTCAGTGATCTTTAACCCCATGTAAACATCATCTCTGTCGTGAAAGACGAGGCCCTCCGTCTTCCTTCTTTCTCATCAGTTTTTGTAAACTCCCTGAGCTTTGGCTCTTCTCTTTGTTTTCAATAAAATCTCAAGCTCCATACACACTATGCCTGCTGTCTCCTCTCCTCTCCTCTCCTCTCTTCATACATGTGTCAAAATGAACACTGACCGTCTTTATAGACTCTAAATTAGTCTTCAGCTGTTTGTTTATTTCATACAGTTTTAGGGTAATGAAAACTGACGCTACTGGATTGGGGTTTATACGTGTGTAGTAAACACTGCTTCCTGTACAGTGACCCATTCCCCTCATACAGTGGCCTATCTCTCCAGTCCCTCCCCCCTCTGTACAGGACCCATCCTTCCAGTGCAGAAAAGTAACCCCCCTCCTGTATAATGACACATGCCTCCAATACAGTGACCCATTCTTCCAGTGCAGTGACACCCCCCCCCCCCGTGATTCCTTGCAGCCAGTGTTGCTGTCGACCGGCCACACCCCTGTCTACACCTCTGCAGCATCCACTCTGGTAAGCTGCATGCTTGCTGCCGTCAGCGTCCTCATCTTCTGGCGGATTCCCCGTTTCGCTTGGTTTCGTGGTGACCTTCATCGGCAGTCCATCATGGCCGCCCGCACCCCCTAGCTAACTGTAGCCTTCCTTCCCATCACTGTTTTTCCCTCCATTTTCGGGAATCGCTGTCATCAGTCATACATAATTGCTGATTGTATCAGCAGGACCTTTGTGCTCATTGTCGGTTTTCACCGCTGAGACCCCCTTTGTAAATTTGTCTCATTCTCTTTCTGCTCAGCTGTGCCTCGGCATTATTACATGCTCAGGATTTCATTCGACCATCTTCTGTGATCTGTGCTGTTTTCTGTTTTCAGTAACTCCTTCAGCCACACGGTGACGTGAAATCGCCGCTGGCAAGGAGCATTGTGGGTACACGTTTTCACGGTGTCCTCAGAGGCGAGAGTTTGACAGGAGCATTCCATACATGCTAAGGAACAGGCTTTGATATGCCGTTATTTCCATTTTAGAATGTGTATATCTGCTTTTCCCCTAAGGAAATACAGAAAATATGTGCCTCATTTTAAACGTTAAAACCAGAAAGAAGAGAAACGTAAGTATCACTAAATGTAAGAAATGAACTGTGCACTTCTGCTTCTTAACATGTTGTCACTCTGCAGTGGACAGAGTCACTGCATGGTTGCTGTCAGGAAAAAAGAGACAGTCGTTGAATGTCAGTTAGCTAGTATGTGCAATGATGCCTTTCGCTTGATTAATTAAGCATAGTGACGACTATTGATGTAAACCTGACGTGCTGCTGTTCTGGGCAAAACTTCGCAAGTATGAAAAGCAGACAATGAAGATGGATGGATGATGGATGGCCTCTGGAAAGATTTTCAGTTTACTATATTCAAGTAATTGCATAAACTTGCCAGTAGGTGTCAGTGTTATATCAGAATGCCTTCCTGCATTGTTAGAAAACAAGCGATTTAACGACCATTTATGCCCATAGAGGAAGCTTCCGGAATGGCCCTGGACTCAGGGAGTAAATCATGTGTTGTATTGTTAGTCTAGCGGCTGTGTTTTTGTTGCCCTGTTGAGGTCTATTACAGAGCAAGATGTAGAGAAATCAGTCGTAGGAATCAATTGAAATCTAGATATCTAATTATTTACTCTCCAACATATTGGAGGTTTTCTTCCTTATGTGCAACTAAAATGTATCTTATTGGGAGAATTTATCATTTCCTGACCTTCAGTGGTGCCTTTGGATCTTCTAAAAAGTTGCCTAAAGGGAGAAGAGTTTAGTTTTATGTGCTTATATAAATAAGCCCACCAAAGGCCAACCAAATACTTCCCCTGGGTTTAATTTCCATAGCTATTAAAGGATTATAGTTCCTGAATCCTCTAGCTGACTGTTGGATGTGAAATAACAGTTACATTAAGCAAACAACAGAACACAGAATCCTAACAACGTGGATTCATTAGGGAGCTGGGTACAGCAAAGGTAAAAATGTAATGTACCAGTTTCCTTCCAGATGTCTAATGGGTTTAGCCTCCATTATGGGGCAACACTGCTTAGTTTTAATTGTCTTGCTTGGTTAGGACTGCAGTTCATGTACAGGATGCTGAACTAGAAGGGGGTACAGATGGGGGATACTCTTAAATGGGATACATGAGCTACATGACCAGTCTTCACAAATCAGTATACCAGGTGTATATATACCCCCTGTACAAGCACATACTCCCCGTACTGTGTTATATTATGTACCCCCCCCCCCTTGTGCTGTGCTCAGGCACTCTCCTCTCAGCCCTCACCGTCGAGTCCCTCAGTTTAATTATAATTATACTGTATTGTGTCAAATGAACTGAGCTCTGCTACTGATAAGTGTGCAGTACAGATTCCTGTGCAAGAATTCAATTACCGTTCCATCCTGATCCCTAAGGCTCCGCCTCACACCCCCCTCCCCTTCCCCCCCTAGTTGCTTTATACTTCTCCTTCCTTCTCTCCTCCCCCACCCCCCTCCCCCATGAGATCCCTGCCCATCTGTCCCCAGGTCTCTCTCCTGCCCTCTACAGTCCTTCACCCCGTTTGACGTTGCTTTGAATCTTTTAATCTTCAGGCATGGGTGACACTGTAGAGCCTAGGCTTTGGTGTTCACTGAGTTAGGGGTGCATCCCAGCAGCGGGTTGAGGAAGACCATGGGGAAGAATGGGGAAATGGAAGGGGAGAAACTGGGCTGCAATGCAGAGCTCAGAAGAGGATCCATATGATTCTTAAGCAAGTTAAATGCCATGTTTGTACACAGTACAATTGTGGTACACAGCATTAGTATTAAACAATACCTAACATATGCAGTCTGAATTCTAACAGTCATTCAGTTTTTTATATTTGTTCTTCTGTGTTTATTTGCCTGTTTGATTTTTGTACATTGCTGGCATAATATTCAGCTCCTACCAATAAAGCATCTTTGAGTTGAGTTGATGGAGATTCAGAGAGAGAGAATGAGACATGAATAGATAGAGGTGGAGAGAAAAGAGGACAGGTAGCCAGATAGAGGGAGTAACAGAGAGGCCATGAGATGATGAAGACAGAGTGAGCGAGGCAGTGGAGACGGAAAGGTGTGTCAAAGAGACTGAGAGACAGAGCAAGAAAAACCAAGAGATTAGAATTGAGACAGTTCTGTACATGTGGGCTGTCTGGCCCCAGAGTAGTTGGAGTACTGATTTACCAGTATGGCTACTGTGGTTCTGTGTGACCTCACTTTGAACTGGAAGTAGGGCCTCCAGGTTCTGTTAAAGCTGAGCATTGAGTTTCACTCACGGCTTCATCTCATTGCCATTTAAGCCCATGGCTCAGTGCTAGTCTTTGTTCTCTTGGGGATTCTGTTTCTGTGTTTGAAGGCTAATTTTTACCAATTAGCATTTTGTCTCTGGGTCTTTGTCTCTGGTTGCTGGCATCTCATTTCCGGGCTGTTGGTAAGCTCTTGGGAAGGTATACTTGGTCTAATTAGGGTTACAGTGTTGTTTGGGTGTTTTTGTGGTTATATCAACCCATTTTCTGGTTCCTGGGCTCGGCCGTTGTGGGTCCAGTTCGGGGTGTGCTTTGTTTTCTAATTTATTGTTGAAGCAAATAAAACTCATTGAAATAGCTAGTAACAATACTAGCCAGTATCAAACTAGCAGAGCTTGCAAATTGCCAGCCAGACTAAAACCAAATTTATGAACCAAAATTTTTAAATATCGTGTGACACTTTGAAACGGAAATGAGGCAGTAAACGGGAGAACAGTCTGGAAGAGCATCACTGTCAGAGCAGCAAGCAGGGAATGATTCAGACACCGAGGCCTGAGAGTGCCGACGCCCCCCAGCCCGAGTGGAAGGCAGGAGCAGATACAGGGCAACTTTCTGATATGGGGGTAAAAAAAACTCCCAGACAAGGCACTTCACTGGAACCAGCATGTCCCTCCCATCTCTCATGTCTCACTGAAATGTCTAAGCCAAGGA